>BGPR01042216.1:0-13340 GCA_013235015.1 Araneus ventricosus | reverse complement strand
ACTAGAATGGATTCCTTGTTTGTTTTTTCGATTACCTCTGAGTTTATAGTTATTTTTTTGGCTTTCTTTGTATGATATTGATTTCCATTGTTCTTTGTTTTTTATTTGCATCTGTAATTGAGCACAACTTAAACATTGTTTAAATTTTACTTTCTAAATTTTATTGTTTATAAATATTTTTTTGTTTTTGTTTCAAGTCTCAGTTAAATTTATTTCATTTTAAAATTTATTCTAATTTTTCTAGTTGATTGTTTTTAAGCTCTCTTAGATCCTGCTTGTTCAGTACCAGCGATGATTTCGAATATCTTTCGCATTCAGCCAAGTTGCATTGACTAACCCAGCGTTTCTATTCAGTAACTGGGAAATACTTTTATTCTGAAGAGTTATTTTCATATTAACTTGATATAAATTTCGCTTTGAAAAGATTGACCCTAGTTAGCTTCGTTGCTAGCTTAATATGCAAGCGCTTAGCAACGCTTCGTTCTTAAGCGGCGATGTGGGTTAACGACAAAGTTCCCATCTGCAGAATTTAGAAATTTTGACTTGGCATGAAAGGTCACTCAACGTATGAAATGCAATTTTCTTTTAATTTTGTGGTGGGGGTGAAGATCTAACGAATTTAACAACACTTAAATCGTGCAAAGTAGCGCAACAGCAACTTTTGTCGCCCGGGGCGAACTTACAATATGCCGCCCTTCCTTTACAAGTTAAATAAACTTCAAAATAGAAAAAATTATATTCCAGGGAAAAATTTTATTGAATTCAATTCGTCGTCTGACTCTCTCGATCTCTACATATGGTTGCGAAATCTCTCGTCCACCGCTAGTCTTTCTTTCACACATTGGCAATTTACCGAAAAAAGTCGAAAAATACGAATTAACCGCAATAGATATTAGGTAGATTCCTTATAGGAACTCTACCTATTGCAATGGTTCTCATGACACGACTTTCGGAAAATTTCTGCAGATCTTCACCGACCATGACCCCTAGAACCCAAAACCACCCTTCGCTAAAAAGTTTATATATATATAACGCTTTTTCCCATGTTATCTTGTGAACATGATAACTGGAGTAATTTTCATGTAAATTAAACCAGCATGGGATATGCTGTAAGGATAGTGAAAATCTCGGTCGAGTTTGTAGATGGGCTAACCAGCTAAAAGGGGTGGAAATGGTGGGGGACTGAAAATTTCATTTTCCCCTAACTCCTTTACGATTGAAGATAGAATGAAAACTCAAAATTGGCGAATTATTGCCTCTTTATAATAAACAACTTTTGTATTGAAACTTTTTTGATAGCTACAATTTTTACCACCTTTTTATTAACTAGCTTTCTTGTCTGTCTGTCTGTTCGGTAAAATTTTGCAATGAATTTTAAACTAACTTCCCGATGACCTGGAGACTTGAAACTTTAAACATAGCTCAGAACTAGATGACAATGCAATATTAATTCGCTTTCTTGTCTGTTTATCTGTCATTTCATATTCTGTATGACGCATACGCAGTGCGCTTTTCATTATATCGCGAAAACTATTAACATTACAGACTTGGTTCTTGGGTATATGGATGGCCTATGGGATCATCGAAACTTCCCATATTTTAGCCATATCTTTGCGCATGCGCAGTACGTTTTTCATTATATCTCGAAGGTCTCTGCGTCACGTAACTTAATTTTTCAGGAAAATAACAATTTTCTATTTATGATCAGGTGAAGAGAAACTGCAATAAACCTGAAATTTGTCACATGTTTCCGTCATAATCTCATCAAGATGTTTAAAATCGATTGCAAAATTTTACACACACAAGACTAAAAAGCAAAAAATAATTATTTAAATAAAATAAAAATTTTAATATACCACGTTTTTAAAACGGACTAAAAAGTATAAAATAATTTCTTCTAGCCCCATACAGATTTAAAACGAAAAATGTAGGGCGCATGCAATATTTAATAGTAAGGGGTGTAGGGAGTAGCTGTCGTTGAGAAAACTCACACAACTGTTCATATCATTTCCATCGCAATAAAATTGTTAGTGACTGAAATAAACTATTTATGCATCAATTAGGTTTTGCATGCGCCCCACGTTTTTCGTTTTAAATCTGTATGGGGCTAGAAGAAATTATTTTATACTTCTTAGTCCGTTTTAAAAACGCGGTATATTAAAATTTTTATTTTATTTAAATAATTGCTTAGAAGTTATGAGCTGAAAAGTGATATTGAATTCGCCCCCCCCCCCCCCCTGCCCAATTTATAATTTCCCCATTACTCTGTTACGACTAAAGACAGGTAAAAAAATTCAATTAGGCGAATTATCACCTTATAAGAACGAACAACTTTTATATTAAAAGTTTTTGTCAGCTAAAATTGCTTAGAAATTATGAGCTGAAAAGCGATATTCAAAAGCGACATTTTTGTCACTAAACTATTTTTACTCACTAATAATAATGTGTAAAAATAGTTTCGTGAGAAAATGATTTCCAAAGATATAGCGGGAAAAAGCCTTGTTTAATTTTTACTTAACAGAAATTGTAAGTAACATTTGGGCTTTGAAAAGTAAAGTGAACTTTCTCTTGTCTTAAATAAAAAGTGTGCAAATTCTGGTTGGTATCAGTCCAGTGCTTTAGTAGGAGATGTGAAGCATACATACAGGCACAATAACTTTTATTTAAATTAAAATAATTATTAGATCATTACAAGGTTAATATTACACAATTAACTAAATATTAAATTTTATTTAAGTAAATAGTTAATTTTAATAAATCGAACAGTTAATTTTAATAGTTAATTTGATAATTAGTTAATTTGACAGATTAATTTAATTTCATATTTAACTAAACATGGCTGCACCAAGATTTGTTTAAGAAATTTAATATAAAATAGCCAAAAAAGATAGATATATAAGAGTTCCCTTTATCCTTTTTTATATTGAAAAATATCTCATTTAACTTTAAAATTGTTTTGGGGTTTTCTGTCTGAGTATTTGTTTTTAACTGTCGATGGAGATTTAAATTTCCTGTTCAAAATGGCTGCATTGATATCCTATGCTTTAAACACACGTATTAAATTTGGAACTCACAATGTTTGATAATTTTTATTCTCTTATGTGTTAAGAATTTAGTGACTATTATCTTTGTAACCAGGGAGTTCTCTAAATGAGCACATTCTAGTAATGCTTAAATGTTTCATGTCACCTGATTTTACCATATGACAAAGTAATGTTCGCGCAATTATATGGTAACCTAGATTAAATAAAAAAATATAGAGTCGTTCTTCATTTGTGTCAAGTGTCAATTTCTTGCTCTGCCAGCCTATCTGTTTCAGATAGGCTGGCTTGATGTTATCTAAGGGATATTTGCGCTACTGGGGTGTTTATTTCTTTCTGATTCTTACGTATTGAACGATTATGTGTTGGGATATTAAAAAAAATTGACCAATTTACTGACCAATAAATCTAGCATAACCTTTTCGAATGAAAAATGGAATGATAAAACCTTGATATAGTAAAAAATTAAATGTCATGAAATCAGAATCACAGCGTAAATATTGCAATGTGCAGAAACAATAAAGTCATGGTCTATGTCTGTATTGATCAATATGTAATATTTCATTACTTTTGTAATATTAACGTAAAGGAATCTACCTTTACCTTTAAGATTGCCGAAATGAGATTTTTTTATGCACACAATGATTGAACTAGTGACGCTGCTTTTCTTAGTTATAAAACTATTTTCCGACATGTATGATTTTGCCGCCCCTTTCCAAATGCTGCCACGCCACTGATCATCTACCAAGGTAACGTAAAGGGATACAAACGGGTGCAGTCTATTTAATACTAGATGTGGGAAGCAGTTACATTTTTAATTTGATATAATTATAAAACATGTATCTGTTCATTTTTAGGTGCTCAGAGTTTTGATGATTTTTTTGGAAAATCCGTGCCTGGAAGTGCTGTAGACCTCGCAAGGCAAGTCTTCGTTCCACCTGCAAATACCAATGATTCGATACAATACAGCCTTTTCACTCGCAGCAACCCAAGAGATGCTTGCTTTATTGAACCTACCTCTGAAGAATTCGACCATTGTCCCTTCGATCCAAATCTCGAAACGAAGATTTTGATTCACGGATTTATCGTTACTGTGGAGACTTATAAGTCTTTTGTAGTAAGCTGAATTCTGCACGAAAGTGCAGGGAATTTTAAAACCATTGTTCCAATTATGACTATAGTTTCCTCGTAAAAAGCGATAGGGAGAAAGAATTTGAGCACAATACAGAAGGGAGCTTAAAATTTTGTTTAGCTATATCATATTCCTCAATGTGATTATCCTTGGTCACACAGACAAAATCCGAGCCATTTCACTAACATCTCTATATACAAAACGCTAAAGTACGTGGCGCAGAAAAGAGGTTAATTTATCTTTTGTCGATGGCAACGATCAGTTTTTTTTACAAAACTAAATCGGTAGTCTCCTCCGTATTAAGCATAACTTCATAGGCAGCCTGCTACCGTGTATATTTATTCTCACATAAAACAACTTTTTCTGGGAAAAACATGAGTTTAAGATGTATTAGTTCACAATATTCTTACAACATAAGGAAACTTTAAAGATGAAACAACGGAGCAGATGGGCTCATGAGAGTCAGAGAACGTTCAGATCAAAATACACTATATGACCCAAAGTATCCGGACACTTTCAGATTTTCACATTTTTTAGAATTTCGACGTAAATGATTTTACTGACTGCCTTTAACCCTTCTTTGCATGATTTTTTCTTTATTGGTGAAATAAATCAAGGTGATATAATTCATGTTCAAAATTAAAGGAAAAATGGTTAAAAAAATCTTAGTATATATTTATAGTATAAATTTAGCAAAAAACAATATGATGGAAATTTCCATCATCATGCAAAGTTAGATTAAACGCAAACTTTTTCAGAAATTGCTCTAAAAATAACAGAAACACGTGTTACAAACCTTTCATCCACATCACTTTTTTAGCAATAGAAACTCAAATATAATGAAACAAAATTAAAAACGAAATCATACGTTTATTGCAACTACAACAAACAGCGGAATGACAACTTCAAGCTCGTTTTACTGATAGTGACACTTGCTTATTTTTGACAGCCATGTTTTTTTTTTTATGCAATGGACATTAAAAAGGTATCCAGACACGATCAACTTAAAGTGAACTTGCTCTTTTATATAATTTTTGGGCATTCAATGTTATGATGGAAATTTCCACCATCATGCAAAGAAGGGTTAAACTTCGACCATGCAAAGAACAGACTATAACTCACATTTGACATTAAAGATTCGGTCCTGAGAGCAATTAGGGGACCGTCTACAAACTTATGAAGACAAAAACGTTTTTGGACCACCCCGCTTCATAGAATACAGATAACAAGATGAAACTTTCAGAAATGGTTATGCTTAATGTGCATAATATTCACAGGAATTTTCGGAAACTGAGCACAAATATGTGGGATGATATAAAGGTTTTCTTTAAAAAATCCCAAATTTTCCCACCTGTTTTTTGCTTATAACATGCAGAGTTTTCTGTTATATTATACGAAACTTAGAGAAAAAATGACAATATGTTAAAAAGCATTTTGTAAAACTTTAGAAAAAAAGTTTTGAATATTACAGGAAATATGAGCATATTTAGTAAATAATGTTTTACTGCGCATGCACGAAACATACCATAATTTTTCTTTCACAACTTTAGAGCCAGACATATAGGGCGACTTATACAAAAAATTCAGTTGAATATCATTAGTATTCAGAAAGTTATCGGCATTACAACGAGCAGAATTTTAGCTCCTGTCGAAGAGAAGCTAAAAGATGAGGGGTTGTACACAAATTGATATTTTTTAAACTTATATCTTTGAATAGTTATATTGAATTGTATAGTGGTTAGATATTTCTCTGCTGTATGAAAATAATCGAAAGAATTCCAGCTTTATTTTGGACCGCATACACGACAGATCTTCAGTGGAATCGGATTTAAAACCAGGAATCCTCTGGCTCCTGAGCCGAAATTGTTTCTGCTTTCTTTATACTCAGAAGAGCTAAATCGCAGAGTCTTTTTCGTCTCATTGAAGCTCTAGGGTATGAAAGTATCAGTTTTAGTTTACTGAAAGAATCTCTCGCAGCTTGCAGTAGATATTGCTATCGTCAAATATCTCTGCAGAGTTATTCGGGGATTCGAAAAGACACTTTCAATCTCCGTAGCTGAGAATAAATCGCAGAAGCCCTTCTTCTGTTTGTTATTTTTATGGCATTCTTTCCTTGTTAAAGATTCCTTTCCTAAACGATTCAAAAATTCAATAGATAAATTATAGATTCTTAAATATTTCTCTGACATATGAAAATAATCGAAAGAATTCCAGCTTTATTTTGGACCACATACACGACAGATCTTCAGTGGAATCGGAGGAGGATACTGTTCAAAGATGCAAATTTAAAAAATTTAAGTTCTACTGCATGTCTCTCGCACATGAGCAGTAAAAAATTATTTACTGCAAATACTAGCATGTCCTATAATATTCAAAGCATTTACTTCAAATTTTAATACAGTGCTTCTTTAAGATATAATATTATCAAGTATTCTGTAAGTTCAGTGTAATTTGGTAGGAGACTCTGTATGTTATAAGGAAAAGAAAAAAAAAACATGAGGGGAAGTGGAGGATTTTTTAAGAAAACCTTTATATCTTCGAGAATATACATGCTATTTTTACAAAAATTCATTTTAGCGTTGTGCTTATTAAACATAAGCACAATACAATATTGATGAACGTTGCAAATCATTACCAGCTTTCTGTGAAACAGGATGAACCAAAATCCTTCTTCGTCTTCATCGGTTTCTATGGTCCGTCCTCTAAATGCCCTCTTGACCGAATCCTCAACGTAAATTGTGAGTTAGAGCCTATTTTTTACATGGTCGAAGTTGAAGGAAAATATATCTAGCCTTTCGGGAGACCATTATTCTAACACCACCTGTAAGTCGTTATTTATAACAGTTGCGGAAGAGAATTTTTTAAAAATTTCAACAAACGGTTCTCTGTCGCTTTTTGAAAATAAGTGTATATATAATATGTATATTCTTTTATCACACAGTTTTATTCTGTTTATTACTACTCTATTCATTTATTTTTCTACTCAGCTGATCAAGGACGCCTTATTAAAGAACGGTTCTTATAACGTCATTTATGTACATTGGAATCGCTATAACGGCCATCCGTATCCACAGGCAGTAAAGAACACTGTTCCGGTAGGGAAGAAAATAGCAGAATTCATAAAGTTCATAAAGGTATGTTGATCAAACATATTACAAACATTTTTCAGCTGACTTTATATTATTTTAATCTAAGTATACTGATTTTTTTTTTGGATGGATCATTACAAACAGACTTTGAAACGGAATGTATAGTTCTCGTTAAGAATCACATGAGAAGTCGAAATTGGGTCCTTCCTGACTTTATTTTCGGGAATATGTATACAGAACGTCTAAAAAAGTCCTTTCTCGCCCGCTCGCCTTTTGAACGTCTACAATTAGAGTCGTAAAAGTGGTGTCTGTGTATTCGGGGTAATTATAAATAACTATCGGGTTTTAACTAACTATACTACTACATTCAAAAAGTTACGCAACTTTTTTTATTATGGACGAATGAATACAGGTAAAGCCTGTTTTTTTAATGCTTTAAGCCAAGCAACGGACCGCGGTGGCGTAGAGGTAAGATGTCGGCTTCGAGGCCGAAGGGGTTCAAGGTTCGAAACCCGATTCCATTGAAAATCCACCGTGGGGCCTGCTGCGCGTCAAATCATACGTAGTGGCCAAACACTTCCCACTGGTGTGGTGCCGAAGCTTGGAGAGGGGGTGCCTGCACAAGTGTTGTCCTCGTCATCTGCCCGCTTTTCAAAGTGACCAATTCATGACCGCCCCAAAATAGCTCTTGTGTTGCTTTCAAACGGGGCGTTAATGTAACTAAACTAATCATTTTTGCCATCATGCATACAATGATGTAAATGCCGATTGAAAGCCTCCTTTTGCCATTTCCTCCAATCCCCTCGTCTCTGCACTTCTCCAGAACTTGAGAATAGTTGCCCCTTAAGCAAACTCTTCATCAGAAGAAGTAGTCACAGAGAGGCGAGATGAGGGAATAAGCTAGTTATGGAAGCACCTGAATGTGATGATCTGATAGGTAATTTGACACTAGGAGCGATTTATGACCCGGCGCTTTATTGTGATGGAGAACCCGGGACTTGGCCTTCCAGCGACGGGAAGTTCTGAATGCTTGTAATCACTAGATACGCGCATCCGCTGTACGGATTTGAAATGAATGAAACCTGTTCTGACAAGTCGGTCGCGTGATACTTTTAGCTTGTTAAGTGAAAGATGACATACTTCATAAAGCCCCTCCGGCCTATGAAAGGCCTTACACGCTTTTGGGCAGTGGTACGTGGCGTGTTGTAATAATAGTAATAATACTTCATTTAAAATTGAAAAATATTGCAAAAGTTCAGGAATTTTTTGAACGTAATAGTATTTCAAAAAGTATTAAAACTATAAAAATAAGCAATACCGCATAAAAAGTGGAAACATTTCTATTTTTTTCTTACTTGCTCGTATACGAAGTATACAAAGAGAAAATATTGTAATCGACAAAAAAATTCAAACTCGAGAGTTTGATGAATGTCCACGTTTTAGACCTCCCTGAGTCCGAAAAACACAACTTTGGAATTATGTCTGTCTGTCTGTGAACACGATAAGTCAAAAACGTAAATATCTAGATGAATAAAATTTGGTACACAATTTTATCATCGAGAATGTAGATCCACATAAAATTTTGGCCAAATCCGTCGAAGGGTTGACTGTCTGTCGGTCTGTATAATCGAACACTTCCGAACAAAATAACTCTTTAACACAATGACTTAGATAAATGAAATTTGGTGTGTTGCCTTCTAACCTTAATTGTAGATTTGTGTCCAATTTTTGTGTCAATCGGTTAAAAAAAGGCCTCCAAATTGCAAATTTGGTTTTCTTCATCTTACCCAGGCCTATTGCGTAATCTCGCCGGCTTCTTGATTTTACTCCCGTCTTTCGCGTTTCTGCGTGAAACTCGTGGTATGCCGTTTCGCTTAATCTTTCTCCACCTGCGTTAAGGACGTTTGTTGCGTTTTACTGCCCTTATGCTTACTTTTTCTCGACATGTGTTAGGGAGTATATGACAAAGTTTAGGGGAGACCACTCCCTCTGGTTTCAAATGGTTACAGAAGTTATATGTCTTCCTTGCATTACGAAATACACGTCTCGATTTCTCCCCAGAGGTGCTGTTGTATGTCAGCGTATGTATCTTTTAAAGCATTGGTAACACCTTCCTGGACTTCATTCAAAGTAGCAGGCAATGGCACCTACACATTGTCTTTAATGCGACCCCAAATTAAGAAATCGCAAATCGTAAGATCTGGGAAATTGAGGAAGTAACTAAAAAGGGTTAAGCAGCCGTCACGACATCAGTCCATCCAAAAACGAGGGAGTTCCACGAAAATGAGATTTTTCTCCACCTGATAGCTCATGATAATAAAGACGCAACACATCTTATTCTTCATACCTCCTTAGTATTGAAGAATGTTACTAGTATTCTTAAAGTTACATCATTTCGAAACCCAATGATTATTTTGTAATTACCTTTATTTCCCGAAAGTAGTTAAAAATACCGGTATGCTTAAGATGATAGTCAAGTGAAATGTATTACAAAAGTTCCTGAATTCCGTTTTCGTAATATGACCGTTTTATCTACCGGTATTCATAGGAACATCCAGAATGTAGTTCCGACAGAGAGCGGTTTTTGGTAGGCGAAGGCAGAAATTAAAATTTTTAATAGTAATAATTAAATTAATCAAGTTATTTAATTAAATAAAAAGTTTTCATCCTCTTCCCTGGGATTATTCTACATCAAAACTTTTATTTTTATATCATTAGATAAGTAAATGATATAAAAATAAAAGTATGTCTGGTAAATTAATTCGGGATGTTAAGGGTGCCTTGCGCTATTCGATGAGGGATGCTGAGGACATGAATTACCTGCCACATAGTTTTCTAGAAGTAGCATTGATAAGTAAGGGAAGCAACTTGCGCTTCGCCTTCCAGGCGTATGGAAAAAGTTTAGAGGATTTAGAGAGTATCAGTTGCAGTGAAACATGGGAAAAGATCGAGAAATTTAGAAACAGGAGAATTTCCAAGTATTCTCTGAGATAAAATCCCTGAAAGATTTCATCCCGGGACATTAGTGATAACCTTCCGTGCTTTTTTCCTGTTGTATCAGTAATTCGATGGGTATATCAAATCACCTAGTCATTTAGATTTTGTTTTTGTCCATTTGCTTATAATCGAGACTAGAAGAATAGTCAAGATTTGATAAATATTCAAGTTAGTTAAACATTATTATTAAAATGGACTTTCAGACTTATAATCGAGACTAAAAGAATAGTCAAGGTTTGATAAATATTCAAGTTAGTTAAATATTATTATTAAAATGGACTTTCAGACTTATAATCGAGACTAAAAGAATAGTCAAGGTTTGATGAATATTCAAGTTAGTTAAACATTATTATTAAAATGGACTTTCAGACTTATAATCGAGACTAGAAGAATAGTCAAGGTTTGTTAAATATTCAAGTTAGTTAAATATTATTATTACAATGGACTTTCAGACTGTTCACTAGGCAAGAAAACAAGAAGACGTGTGTCTTTCAATTTCTATTGCATTCTTAATTTCAGTGAAAACTGAAGAACAACATAGTCCACATCACAATCTCACTCTTATTTCTCTGTCAATTTTTAACTTTACTATTTAAAAATTATTTTTATACTAAAATTGATAATATCCTTAATTCTTTATTTTCTAGAAACACACGGGAGCAAAATACAGCTCTTTCCATCTCATAGGCCACAGCTTAGGAGCCCATATATCTGGAATCGTGGGGAAAAATGTCTGCAATTTAGGTCGAATTACCGGTACGCTAAAGTTGATATTCAAGTAAAAATTATAATAGCAAAATAACTTATGAAAATTTTAGCCACAAAATTTATTTGTGGAACCAAGTATGTCAAACTGGTGACCATATGGTATGCAACGAATATCTTTGGCCCCAAATCATTTCAAGTATTTGTAGCAAAAAGGTTAATAAAAGTTTCGCGATTTTAACTTAGTTTCAAATTTTTGGTTATGCATAAATTAGGAATCAAGTTTATGTGAAAATGCATCGCATCTAAAATACGAAAAAAATGTTTTCAAATGTTTGTTCAAAATGAATTTGATGCAATATTTTCAGTTTTTTAATTCATGGCAAAGACACTCACTTCGATTTTGACGTAGACTTACGTCTCTCCATAGTGATCTAACGGTGTGTCGGGAAAGAAAAAAATTATCACGCTTTTCGCGCTCTAGTTAAACGCTTATAGATCTGCAACAAAATAACATAGAGAGTTGGTTTTAGTTTCATTTAACAGAGAAAGGTAGACGTTGAAGATTGCAAAAAGAATTTTAGAATTTGGAATAACGGTTTAGTCACAGTCGAGCTGCAAAGTTCGAAATCGTGTTCGAAATCAAAGTTGAAAGTTCGTTTCAGTAATGAAAAATTTTGACGACGCCACAGCAACCGATGCGTGCGCATGCAACTATCCAAGTACATTAGATTAGGTAATTCCTTCATCGATCTTACGTTCACCCGAAATATTTTGATGACGTCACAGCGACCGATGCTCGCGCACGCAGAATATCCAAGTCCATTCATCGATCTTGCGCTCACGCGAAATGTGACTCCAGAATTGTTGAATTACGTCGAATTTCGTGCTAAAGTTAAACGATTATAGTTCCGCAACCAAATAACATAGAGAGTTGGCTTTAGTTTCATTTAACAGAGAAAGGTGGACTGAAGATTGCAAAAAGAATTTTAGAATTTGAAATTACTGTTTAGACACAGTCGAGTTGCAATTTGGTGAAAATCGCGAAGAATTTTACATAGATAGAGTCACATAGTCACACTAGACTAATAATCACTATAGACTATAGAGTTAATAGTCACATAGAGCTACTTTAGTCACAGAAAGTCACAGTTGAGTAAGGTAAGCAAATTTATGCCCCTCAATCCCAGAGGCCGTTTCGCAGAGACAGCCTACCGTCGATTTTTTCTTTCTTTCACCAGTGTGTTCTCATTTTTTCCCCGTATACTTCCCCAGTATGTCGCGTTTTAACATGATAGTATTCATATGCTGGATGGATACTATCTGCAAATTGTGCCAAGCGCATATAGTAGGAACTCAGTAAGGAAGGCTTTTACAGAAATTTAATTAGATTTTTAATTAATTAAAAATAGATCGAAATATTAACGTAAATTAATTATATCGAAATATTAACGTTAACTTCGGAGCATATTATCGCACAAAAACCATTTTTACACCACATTAGAATGACAACGGATTTATTCTAAGCCTGGATGCGGATCTAAAAATCTTGTTCGGACATCAGTTTGTAATTTAAACCCATTTAACACATTGCTGTTTTGAGTTATTGCGTTCCCATGCACATGGAGAAACAGCTATATTCTATAACTAAATATTCGATACTTTTCCGAGAATCGTCCGATGGGTGTACGCGAATGTAGTCCAACAAGCAGGATAATGAAAAATGACGCTTTATTCTACGAATATTCCAGCAAATCACTAAGCACAGTTAATAAAACTAAACAGCTCTTGTATAATTAAACAACACAAGCAGACGGCTGATCAGTAACAAATATCAGTAGTAGCACTTTCAATAGTGCTCAGTGTCAATCAGCTCACCAGGTTGCATTGCGGACAAAACTCCAAAGAGAAATTAGAGCAGCTCGGTATTTACAGCTTTTCCGATAGGACGTGACGTCACATGGATTTCTCTAGAAAGATCTCCAAAATTCTGTTCTCAATAGAGATAGAACTATAATTCTTCCAAGTTTGTCCTAAGGTAGAGGGTGACTGGCTTCCATTCCGTTACGAATCTCTAGAAATCCCTCTTTCCTACCATAAGACTAACATAGCAGGAAGACGACATTGCAGCTTTGTAACAATACAGCTCTACAAATTTGGTGTATAGGCCACCTAACAAATTTCATTTCTTTAGCTCGGTCTGTTTTAGAATTATTGTTTCAAATACAAAAAAAATTAATTCCGAAAGGGGATTTTTCGGACTCAGGGCAGTCTAAGACGTGGAGATTCATTACAATCTTGATGTCAAATTTTTTGACGACCATAATACTTTTTCTTTCTACATTTTGTATGCGACATAAAAAAAAGTATAATCAG
>BGPR01042215.1:0-13342 GCA_013235015.1 Araneus ventricosus | reverse complement strand
GCCCCCCCCCCCCTCAAAAACCACAATGAGGGCTGACAATCTTGAGGGGTTTTATTTGAAAGAAATTGGTTCGGGGTTGAAATGCTAATGGCCAGTTTTGAGGATTACAGCAAACTTTCCCTAACAGTTCTAGGAAATATCCCTTTCCCCCAAGGTGGAAATTTTTACAGAGTGGGACGTTCTCGAACCGTAGGTTGGTTGCACATTACGCTTCGGACCTTTCAGTATGGAGAGTTAATTTCGCTGCTTAGACTTGAAACTTATATCTATGTAGGGGTTAAATATCAGTGACTTATTTTTATCTATTTCAACTGTTTAAAATTTTAATCATGTATTGATAGCTACTTTTGATTATTGTCTCTTTAGAAGGTCAAAAATAAAATTAATTTTAATTTAAAAATTTAGTTTTTATTCTGTTTGAATCATTGTTACATTGTGATTGAATTACCAAAATGGCAAAGCTTGATCTTAAAAGCTATATAATATAAAGATTTATAAAAGATCTGTTCCAAAAAGCATAAAATATTTATTAATTGTGAATTTCTTTAGTGTTCAATTGAGATTGACTTTTAGATATTCAAGATAAATTAGATACGATTTTGGATTTTATCTCAATATATTTCAAGTTTTCAGTTAAGATTCTATTGTTATTCATTATTGCTTCTACACTGTCTCTTATCCTATTGACATCAAATATAAAAAAAAAAATCATGGTCGTTTTTCTGAAATTTTTTTATAACTTATTTTTATTATTATTATTTTTTATATTATTTTAATTTGTAGTTTGATTTCTGTAAAATCAGAACAACTGAAATATCAAGTGTATTGACACGTTTTACAATTTTTCAAGTGAAAAATTCAGTTATGTACAATTTCTACAATAGGGTCATTCCATTGTGACTAACGTAACTTTTTAAAGATTTTAATAAGCTATAGTATGACAAAATACTCTTAAATAATCTCTGATGAAACCTTTTATCCTTATATTTTATGTAACACTAGTCAGTATAACATATCCATGCAGAAATTATTTGAAAATATAATGATTTAACCAAATTAAATTAAATTTTTAACTTTGTGACTAACATAACAGTATAGTTACCAAATCGTCAGCAACCTCGTTTCCATAAATATCCACGTGGGAGGGTATCCATTGGAGGTACAGAAGGATGTGGTACAGGTAACTCTTAACTGTGAGGTACAGGTCTCATAGCAGATGGCAAATTTGGGTTATGAACTTTGTATTCGTATTTACCATTATTGCCTTTAATTTTTTTAATACCAAAATAGCAGTCTGATGATTGTTCTTGTGGTTCGCGCCACACTATTAGAACAGCAAAGCTCATACGTTGAGAACCCTTAGCCCAGTCTATTAGCAGCTATCACTAGAGGAACAGCTTATATGAAGAAACCAGCTGTTACCAATTTGCAGTCGAAATATAGTTTATAACATTTTTTAATAAGGAGAGTCATAATTCACTGTTGTTTATAAATGTAATATTTCCTTTTATGTAACAAAAGTCGTCTGGATGATTTTCACCCTTTTTTAGACATATTTAATCCATGTAATGCAATTCACTTATACTCTAGATGTAAAACACAGTAGATAAAATAGAATAAAACCATACTGAGAGAATGTTCTGAAAATACTGGCTTCTTTATATTGAATTGCACTTTGTGGGTACAACATACATGCTGCAAACATGGGGGATGCATGAATCATTTGACTCTTCCAATATTTTTAGAAACTCATAAATTGGTGCTTTTATAATTGTGAAATGCCTGTGCTCAAATAAAAATATTGTTTAACAAGCATAAGCCATCATTGAAAAAAGATCTGATTTTGAAAATTCAACACTAAAAAAGAGTCATTGTACAAAAACTGTGGGTGACAGAAAAATTTTGATTGCATGTTTGAATTCAGCATGAAAAGTTGCATTATAAACCACAAACCTTTCTTATACCAAAACCTTGTTAACCAGTATTATTTATTGTTTAGAATTCTTATCATTGTTTAACAATTATGCTCAAATGGAAGTAAATATAATACAGTAGACTCTCTCTAATCTGACACTCCCACTAGTCTGACACACCTGTTATAACATGTTACTTGGTGATGAGTCATTCTTTCCTTTAAAACTTGAAGCCTTTCCCCTTCCAGTACATTATTTTTCTATTGACCTTCTATAGTCCAGACACTCTATAATCCGACAGGTGTCCGGTCCCATGTGTCGGATTAGAGAGAATCTACTATATTTAGGTGATAAATCATGTTTACAAACTTATTTCTTTTTATGTAGGCTCTAATGTCGTATTCTGGAAAGATAAAGATGTTTTTGATGGCCCTGCATTTCAAAGGTCAGTGTTGAGTGTACAGAGTGGGACATTATCTTTAATATGACTTCGAGGCCTTAGAAATCAGCTCCTGTTGGATTTCAAATAATTTTACTTATAAGATCTAACAGATGGCATTTCAGCTGCTGAAAGAAATCAGTGTATATTTTTTTATAAATGTATCCTGTAATGGGATATTTTTTTAGACATTTATGTTCTGGTATTTTTTTTTTTTTTTGTATTATATATTGTTTTACATTTTTCGAGTATTTTATGAATTAGCGTTTTTCTTTTATGTTATTTGAAAATGGTCATTCATTTCATATTTTTATGGCTAGAAATTTTATAGCACCATCCATATATGTTCTTTCAAGTACAAAGATTTATACTGTGATATTAAAAGTATTTCTGATCAATTCTGTCGTGTTTTATTGGTGTCTTTTTTAAAGTAGCGTCTTCTTCAATGAACATTGAAAATTTTTTTATCAATTAAAATTTTTAATTATTCCTGATTAAAAGTGAAAAAAAATTGTATCCAAAATAAAAATAATTTTCCAATTTCAAAAGCATGAAGTTCATGTCTTATCACTAATTTCTTAGCTTCAAAATGGTAGATTGATTTTAAAAACAGAATTAAATCACTTATTTAACACACTGTGAGCTGGCAAGATTTAGTTTTATAAAATAATATAACAAATTAATCTTTGATTACAGAAACTAAATCATCAATATACCATGAACTTTGAAGAAACTTGTTTATTTTTTTTAAAATCGATGATTAATTTTTTTTACATAGTAGATTTTATATACCTATACTGTGACTTGATTTGACTCTTGCCATTTCTTCACTCATTATATAAATACCCCTTTAGGATACAAAAACAGCATGAATGCAATTTTGAAGGGAAAAAAACGGCTTCTGCAATCAACGATTCAGATGTATAAAATCTAAAAAAATTGTTTATAAAATGTATTTAATGAAATGACATGCACAGTACAGTAGTTGAAATAGAGTTTAATGGATATTATATGCATTTAAGAATATTTTCCAAATCAGTGGCGTAGCCAGGGGGGTCGTCGAGCACCCCCTGAGATTCTCAGCAGAGCCCTCATGCACCTCAATTTCCTCCCAGCTTTTCTCTTGCTATTCTGTAAAATATTAACAGTGTTTTAAAGTTCGACAGCTCATTTTTCGTTTATTTTTGCGCCCTAGATTTTTTAAGCTTTAGTTTTACATATTTCATAAATATGTTTAAAAAATTACATTAGAATTTAAATAAACTTAAGGATGAATTTAACATAAGCAATAAAAAGAATTTAAATCGCAAATATCTAAAATAGATAATTTTCAAAATATCCCTAAAATAAAATTTTATTCGTATTGTAAGAAGAAAAGAACAAGCACATAAAGTATATTTACTATCATTTAAGAAAATAAAACTATTATGATGAGAAATATTCTTACCCAGAATATAAACAAAGAAATGAAGCTCATGCAAACGTAGAAAACGGAAACGAATTCGTATAATTCCATAAGAATGTGTTGTACACAAAGAAATATGAGACCCTGAGGAATATTCTAGATTTAACTTGATCTTTACTTTGTTTTTTCCTTTTCTTAAGAATCGTTTAGAAATTTAAACACATCCTATGATCGAAGCTAACTGAAGTTTCTTCTGATTATTAGTAATTTAAGGTACGTATTTTTTTCCATTAGATCCCTGTGATGTTGTTCAACACATGTTCACTTTCACTCCATTTTTCTTTTTAATTTTCATCACTTTTTCATTTTATTTTTTACTTTTGTTTTCTTAAAAATAATGATCTATCTACACAGCCTTATCTCAGTTTGATTTTACCCTCTATGCAAGCTATAAGCTGAACTTCTTTTTGGAATAATTGACTGAAATCTGCTCTCGGTACCTCTAGAACATTCTAGATGTCAATAACAGACATGACACATTTCTGCGGAAACGCTGATTTCCGCTTTTTTGGCATTGGATTTTATCATCCTTAATTTTTTATTATATACTAATTTTACAATATTTTCAATATCTGAAGCACTTTTTGCATGAATTTATTTATTTTATTGTTAGATTAATTACATTTATTTTACTTTTTGGTATTTATGTTTGGCACGATTCTTTATTTATGAAGTTCAGCTTTTTTTGTTCCTAGCCTGTGTCATGTCTGCAATAATCAACAAACCTTTTTTTAAAAAAAAGTTGGAGGGATTTCCTTTTTCGAGAAAGTTCGTTCTTAAATGTATATAAGCATGCAGCTGTGTAATTCTTAGAATGGATGGCAATGATGAAAAAGATTGTTCATTTCGTTTTTAAGTATTGATTTTTGAAAGCCTGTTCTTAGTTTTATTTACATGAATACCAAGTTGATATGTTATGAATTAATTATTGAAATACTAATATTGTGACATCTACATATAATTTCGATATTGCTGCTTGATCCCACAAAATTTGTAATTGGATTATGATGTAAATAAATTTGTGTGATTGAATCTTGGGAAACTTGTTGCGGTATGAAACATTCCATGTTTTTCTATCAACATTTACGGCAGAAAATTTTAACTTGATTACTGTTTGATACAACAATCCCAATCAACGTTTTAATCAAAATGTTTTATGTTTTAACAATATTTATGTTTCTGATATTGTTCAATTTTGTTTTTAATTTTTTTTTTAACAAAAAGAAGTGTTTAATTTTTAAAGAGAGATTATTTGTTGAATTCAAATATGTTTTTGAATTGGGTAAGAAAAGTTTAATTTGCTAATAATTTAGAGAAATCAGTTATTAAAGAAACAGAATTTTAAGGAAATGATTCTTAAAAATTGTAATTTGCATTGCAATAGCGTTTTTAAAAACGATTAGCGTTAACGATTCCCCTTCGTGGTGTGTGGGGGGGGGCATAAAAGTTTTATTTGCAAAAAAGCAATTGCATATTTTCTTCATTTGATAGGGAAAATATTGTACAAGAAGTAAATTCAGGCAGATAAAGAGAAGAGAAAGCTCCCAGGCAGCCATTATCGACAAGTGCAAAAGAAACTGCTATTGGAGAAAAGTGCGAAAAATACACAGAACAATAGAATTGTTTTAAAAAGAATCAGCAACAATTAATTTGTCTTTGAATGTCGATACTGTGGAAGTAGACATTGAAAAAGAGATTCCTGCTATAACATCTCAGTTAGCACTCTCTGAAGAAGTTGTTGACAGTACAGCATTCACTACTCAAAAATCCCTTGTTTTAATTGTGCCAGAAAATAAAAGTTCCTTAAGTGCTTTAAAAAACAGATGTTGCCATATTCTGTGGTACAGATACAGTATTGGATAACGCTATGAAGAAACAACTAATTGAAGAGGGGTTTTGGCAGCCTGGAATATATAAATTTCCACAATCATCTAAAGACAATAGGATTTTTCAATTTAATTGGCTAAATCGCTTTAACTGGCTTGCGTATAGTGAAAAAGAGGAAGGAGCATATTGCAAGTTCTGCGTAATATTTGCCCCTGACCTCAATGCACAACAGACTTTTATTTCAAAGCCCCACAAGAAATATAGAACTACAATTGAAGACTATTTGAAGCATCAAAATTCTAAAATCGACCAAAATGCTGTCCATGACTGTTCACATTTTTTAAACTGTATGAATAGAAAACTAATGTAATAAATCTTGTAAATGATCAACGTGCCAAAGAGGTATCAAAGAACAGAGCCATTCTAGCATCCATAATAAAGACTAATATTATTAGTCTTTATTATGGATGATATAATATTTTGATATATAGATAATAATATTTTGCACTCGGCAAGAAATTGCCTTGCGGGAACATCGGGATTCTGGAATTCTTAAAGAAGACAGTAAAGAAAATAAGGGAAATTTTAGAACAGCATTGCGCTTCTGAATCGATGCTGGAGATGAAATTAAAAAAAAAAAAAACATCTAAAACCAAAAGTAAAATAAAATTGAGTTTTATTATGATGTTTAACCATGATAAGTTGATTTTTAAGATATGGACAAATTTTCAAATGATTCATTTCTTACTTGAGCACCCCACCTTCAAAAAGTTCTGGCTATGCCTCTGATCCAAATATATAGTTTATCAAAAAAATTTTAGATTCATTCAGTTTTCAGATAGAATGTTTCATTTCAGTATATTGTTATATCAATAAATATAAAACATACTTTTAAACTATGTTAAACGCAAATATGGATAAAGTGTAATTATATTACACTGACAAATAATCTATATAAAGCATGATTTTCCCCTATTAGCTAATTGTGCTTCTAAATAATGCTTCTGATTCTCGAATGCATGAAGTAGTAGCTTCTTCGGATTTATTTTTCTTAATGATTATTCTTTTTTCCTGGAATTTTAATCAGTAAGTAATAAAATTTTTCGCAAATTGTATTTAACTTAGAAATAAAGAGTTATAGTCCAGTAAATACGTCAGAAAGTAGGGTGCAAAAGGTCGGGTAGTTTTGATTTTTGGATATGTTGTTAGTGTTGGGCGCATACCGTAAAATCCAAGTTTTCGACCTCGGGGCGCCACGGCGCGCCACTTGGTATCAACAAAACACCAAGAAAAGGAATTATCTTGAATTGGGAGAAGAGGAAGAAAAGCAAGCAGGTGGTGAGTTCCTCAAAGTCATTGGAGAGAACACACACGCGCCCCAGTCCTAGCCTTGCGCCTGTCGCTTGTATTCTTCAGTCAGTTGCGTGTTCGGTCAGATCTATTTCTGTACTGTCAATTTTTGCGCTGTGAAAATAATCATGGGGACTCCCGCGTCTACAACTTCTGTAGTAAATGAGTGTTTTATATGCCACAACAGTTTGAGTGAAGGTGAAGTGGTAATTGTGAAAGAAAGAGAGATAAAAACTCTTACTAAATCTAGTGCTAATCGAAAACTTCAGGCAAACGAACGTTTAATCCAGTAAAATGATACATTTTGGTATGCAAAAGGTCGGGTAGTTTTGATTTTTGGATATGTTGCTAGTGTGGGGCGCGTACCTTAAAATCCAAGTTTTCGACCTCGTCGCGCCAGGTGGCGCACCACTTGAACAAAACATCAAAATTTTGGACCTTTTCTAAGTTTTTTCACAATGTCTCCAGAACGGTTGGTTTTACAGAAAATATTATCCTTCTCAAATTTAAAGTAGAGTAAGTTTGACACAGTTTGAGCCCAAAACCAGCTCTGTAACTTAAATAGTGACCGAGACACAGGATTTTAAAAAAAAATCACGATTTTCTCAAAAATTTAGGAAAATTGTGATTTTTCGTCAATTTTTGTTGAATATGTCCTTAACTAATATAAGGTGTCTAAGCAAACGTCAGATGGATCAGTTTTAAAGGCGAGTAAATTTGCTATAAATAAAGCACTATAGGATGTTTCTACGACTTATATTTCAAGATATGCAGTTGCTCAACAAAAGGGTTAAGAAATTTTTGACATCATAAAACAATTAAATAGTCTCAAAAAATATGTACTAAGTTTTATAACAAAAGTTAAAACTTGGGCAGTAGTTGTTAAACATAAACCATATAATACATGTTGTTGCGTCGATAGCAAACATGACTCAAAAATACTCAAATCTAGCGAACTGTAAATTTATTAAACTCATAACGGACGCTCTCTCTAGAGACGACCGTAAAACTCAGCGTTACAACAAATTCTCACATACACAGGAAATCTGCGAGGCAGAAGCCTGCACAAGAAATCAACAAAAACAAAAAAAAAAACCTCTTTGGGACCAATCACAGGAGTCCAGCAACCCCATCCGGTCTTACGCCGAGGGGTTGAAGAGCTAGACTTTCTGTGGAGGGAAAATCAGAGACCGTTGGTTCACTAAACATTCCGCCGGCCGTTGACATGTTTACATTCAACTAATTGTTCAATATTTAAATTGAAATAAAAATATAAACTCCAACACATAAATTCAAATTAGAAATCAGTATTGCACTTGATTAAATAAAAAATAATAATAAAGCAATTTTATAAGGTAAAAAAACACTAATAAAATGACAAATACACTTCTAAAAACATAGTACACTACAAAAATTATAACTTTTCAATTGGCAATAAACATACCTTCGATATGGGTCTTTTGAAGAAACCTTTTTGTGTTTTCACACCCACAACTCTAATTTTATTGTCATTTCCTGGAAATAACTCAACTATTCTTCCCAATGGCCAATTGCAAACAGCCATATTATCTTCCTTTATAATAACTAAATCCCCAATTCTGACATTATTCTTGTCAAAAAACCATTTACCACGTTGTTGTAAATTACAAAGATAATCATTTGACCATCTTTTCCAAATAATTTGAATCATTTTAGTTAATTTTTGCCAAATTTTTAATCTACATTCAGGAATTTCAAATAAATTGGGTTCTACAATTGAATTAATTGGTCTTCCAATAAGAAAATGAGCTGGAGTCAAGGCATTCAAATCCTCTATGTCAGTAGTCAAAGGAACAAGAGGTCGTGAATTCAAGATCCCTTCTATTTGTGTTGTCACAGTTAGAAATTCTTCAAAAGTTAATTTTGAATTGCCCACAACCCTTTTTAAATGATGTTTAAATGACTTCACTCCAGCCTCCCAAAGACCACCGAAATTTGGGGCCCTGGGTGGAAGGAATTTCCAGTCAATACCTTCACTGGATAAATAACCAGATAAAACTCCGTCTGGGTTTTTCACCATGCCATGTAGTTTTCTCGATTCTTGGTTACTCCCAACAAAATTAGTGGCATTGTCTGAAAACAATTTAGAGCATTTCCCTCTTCTAGAGAAAAATCGCTTTAAAGTTGCAACAAATGCTTCGGATGTCAATTCAGTTACAAGCTCTAAATGAACACATTTCGTCACAAAACAAATAAAAAGAGAAACATAGATCTTTTGACACACTCCTTTACGTTGATT
This sequence comes from Araneus ventricosus, assembly GCA_013235015.1. Lineage (NCBI taxonomy): Eukaryota > Metazoa > Arthropoda > Arachnida > Araneae > Araneidae > Araneus > Araneus ventricosus. Next base: position 4,070 of record BGPR01042215.1, on the reverse strand, counting down.
TTTATATTTAATCGAAAATGGACCAGTAAAATCTACACCAGTACAGTTAAAGGGAAAATTGGCTGTAACTCTTTCCTTGGGAAGAGCTCCCATTAACTGCTCACAGACTACTGGTTTTGCTTTAAAGCAAGTCACGCATTTATGTACAATTTCTCTACAAAGTGTTCTACCATTTAAAGGCCAATATTTTTGTCGTACATGAAACAATAGGGATTGAGGTCCAACATGCAAATTCATTCTATGGTAATACTGCAATATCAAATGAGTTACTCTAGCTTTAGAAGGCAATAGAATTGGGTATTTTCTATCAGTACTCAACTCGCTATTACCAAGTCTTCCTCCAACTCGTACAAGACCGTTAGTATCAAGAAAAGGGTGTAGATTTCTCAATTGACTCTCTTTACTTACCTCACACTTTTTTCTAAGAGAATTCACATCTTTCACAAAGTGCTCGTTTTGCATCTGCCTTAGTACAAACAATTCAGATACCTTTAACTCACCAGACTCTAATGGACACTTTTTCCGTTCACTCTTGCTTTTGCAATTATTTATGAACCTGTAAATATAACTTAGAATACGGATTATTTTACAATAGTTGTTACTTAGATCAATTAAACCATTAGTAAAATTATTAACACCATCACTGAACACAGAAAAACACTTAGAGTCACTGCAATTGGAGTTCTTAAGTTCATTAGAAAAGTCATTTTGTATAACAGATGATGGAATGTCTCTTTTTGGATAGCTGTCATGGGTTAAAAACTCAGGACCACTCCACCAGAGAGAACTTTCGGAAAGTCTATCCGGATCCACACCTCTCGAGATCAAGTCAGCGGGGTTATCGTGTAAGGACACATACCTCCACTGATCAACGGTTGTGAGTTTCTGTATTTCTGAAACTCTGTTGGCTACAAATGTTTTTAAGTAGCACGGTTCCTTTTGTAACCAACACAGCACAATCATCGAATCCGACCATAAAAATGTGTTGGTTATATCCAATTTGAGTGCAGAAATCACTCTAGTTACTAACTTTGCTAGTAACACAACTGAACACAGTTCTAGTTTCGGTATGGTCAGGCGTTTAATGGGAGAGACTCTTGATTTACTGGCTATCAGTTTGATGGACACTTGACCAGATCTTGAACGAGATTTGCAATATACAGCTGCACCATAAGCTGCCTCACTGGCATCCGCAAAGCCATGTATTTCGATCAAGTCTGGTTTCGGAAACAATATACATATGTCAACTTCAATGTCGTTGACATTTTGAAGAGCCGATGAAAATTGTAGCCACTCATCTGCTTCTTTTGCAGGAAGAGGATCGTCCCATTTTAGGTTCAGCAACCATAACCTCTGCAGAAATATCTTTGCTTTCGTGACTACTGGACCCAAAATTCCAAGTGGATCGAAAACACGAGCTATAGTTGACAGTACTAGACGTTTTGTCACACCAAACTCCTCACTCTCAACCTTGAAGCAAAAACAGTCCGTTTTAGACTTCCAAACAACACCCAGTGTCTTAGTTTCCTCTGGATTGGAAAAGGGATAGCATTCTCCGTTTACTGCTAGTTCAGCAGTATTACTACACCATTTGTGCAATGACATCTTCCCAGAACTCAATATATCAATTAATTCTCGTTGGAGGTTTTTTGCGGTTTCCAAATCATCAGAACCTGACAGCACGTCATCCATATACAGGTCGCTTTCTAAGACAGTTGCTGCTGCAGGGTATCTTTTTCTTTCATCTATTGCTAGCTGTTTTAATGTTCTCATAGCCAAAAAAGGCGCACTTGCAGTCCCATACGTGACCGTTGCAAGCTCGTAAGTTTTTATTGGACCATTGTAAGAGTCCTTCCACAAAATTCTCTGAAGCTGCCTTTGCGATGGGTGAACTAATATCATCCTATACATTTTTTTAATATCCGCTGTGAAGGCAAACGCGTGTTTTCTAAATCTAACCATTATCGAGAACAAATCATCTTGTATAACTCCTCCATTGTATTGAATTGAATTGAGCGAATTTCCCGCAGTTGTTAGTGTAGACGCATTAAAAACCACTCTAAGGGGACTAGTTTTACTTTCTGGTCGAAAAACACCTAAATGAGGGATATAATACGATCCGCTCTTTTCTTCAATTTCTTTGATCTCATACATATGTCCCAACTCAAGATATTCATGCATAAAATTTGAATAAAGTGTTAAGAGCTCAGGGTCTTTGACAAATCTATTCCATAATGAATTTAGTTTTTTAAGTGCAATATGTCTCGATTTACCTAAGCAATCTGGATTTTCTTTCAAAGGCATTTTAACGATATATCTGCCCGATTTATCTCTGGAATGATTATTTTGAAAGTGTTCCTCGCATAAAATACTCTCTCTACTTTTAGGTATATCACTTTCAACATTTTCAATCTCCCAAAATTGTTTAAGCGTTTGGTCCAAGTTAATTTCTTGTTTTAGAAATCCGCAATGTATCACGTTCTCATTTTCTCTCGGAACCCCTCCTGATACTATGAACCCAAAAACAGTATTTTGTAAGAGGAGATTAGAATTTGGTATACTAATTTGACCTGGTCTAAGCAATTCATAAGACACTTCCACACCTAGAAGCATATCTACTCTTTCAGGTACATTAAATTTTTCATCTGCTAACTTTATATTACTAAAATCTCCAATAGAAACATCAAATTTATTAGAAGGTGTTAAACCTGCTGTAATTTTAGGGACAACTAAAAAGTTTAAGCTTCGAACATAACTTTTGTTTTCATTAGTGATCATAGCAGTAACTTGAGACTTAATTGGAATCGAGGAATCATTTAAGCCTGATACTAAAATATTTGTTTTCTCTTTCTTTAATCCTATCATTTCAACGCAATCTCGCTTTAAGAAGGACATCTGACTACCAGCGTCTAATAAGCAACGTAAACGTACCTGTTTCCCTGACTCATCAATTAAATAACAAACAGCAGTACTCAACAACGCCGAATGTTGTTTATTACAATTATTGCTCATGAAAGTTAGGCTACTCCCTTGTACGAAATCAGGAGCATTAACGTTTAAGGAATGTTCTCCCCCTCTTGAAGGTGCATTGACCGCGTCTGCTAACCACCCCCTATTCTGGGAATCACCGGATGAGCGGTTTTCTTGTTTATTTCTTTCCGCAGAAACAGGCTGGTGCCATTCATCCGTTTTATGAAAATGCAGAGTTTTATGATGGCGTTTCCTACAGTGACATGATATTTTTGATTTACAATTTGATACAGTATGAAAATGCAAACAATTAAAACATAATTTGTTAGATTTTACCACTTCAATGCGTTCCTCAACAGATAACATTAAATAATTTGGGCAAGCTGAAATATGGTGATTTTTAGGACACAAAACACACTTAATACTTTTCACATCAGATAAAAAAACATTAGACACATTTCTTACATTAGAATTTTTATGACCAGCATAATTTTCAGGTGTTGTTTTCCCCCGAGATGTATAGTATAAATCAACTTCTTTCCCAAGTTCATCCGGTCGGAACCATTTATCACTTTCTCTGACACTAATAAATGATGCGGTTTCTCTATCAAGTGTTTGGCGAAGTTTATCAGACACTATTAGCTGTTTCAGTGATTCAAAATCCGATACATCTCTTAGCTTTAAGTACTAATCAAAATTAGTTATTAGCCTGCTCGCGAACATCATATATGTTTCATTATGGTTTCGAGTCGCCTTTCTAAAATTTTCAAAACAAGAACTAGGAGTAGGTTGGAATTCTCTAAGAACAATATCTTTTACTTTTAAATAATCACTGAAGTCATCATCTTTTATGTATGTTATTACATTAGATGCCCTTTCTCCTAGTAAATTTAATAAAATCTCCGCTTTGTACTTTTCGGGAACATTTTTTGTGCTAAAAGCTCTTTCTAAGGACGAAAAGAAAAAACCCCAATTTTCTTGTTTAGTAGGCAATTTAACTGTTAGAGTCCATACACTCTTAATTAGAGTCTCTAATGAATCTTGCAATTCGCCTTCACAGCTGGTATTTTTAATTTCTGCTTGAGCCTTTGCTACTTCTA
>BGPR01042214.1:0-13344 GCA_013235015.1 Araneus ventricosus | reverse complement strand
GATAACGAATCTCTCGATTGACAATTGGCTTACTCACTGTGTTTGGGTAAGGCGGAAGTCCTACTTTACCGCAAATAAACCAAGCAAAAAACTCGTCAATTGGAAACATTCACCATCTATATTCGATGCGAAACTGCTTCGTCAAGACAAGCTTGAGGGGAAATGAAGGGTTAACGAATCTCTCGGTTGACAATTGGCTTACTCACTATGTTGGCTTGCCTGCTTCCAGAGTTTCACGGTTAGGCCACTCTTTCTGGATCCAATGTTTCTCTCGAGCTTGGCTGTATTTCATGGCGAGATGGCATAGAATTTTTATGATTGCTTTCTGTTGGCTAAGAAGAATGTTAACGATTTTCAGGTCTGTATAAATATATAGACCAGATATAAAAATTGATGACATAAAATACCATGATTTCCTAAAAATCGTGATATTTTAGGAAATCAATGATCATTTTAATGGCGTTAAGCTTCTCGCAAATGCAGTGATTGACCAATTTGCATCAATTCATATATTACCATTATGCAATAGTACACATTTTAGATTGCACTTACTTTTATCCGGAAATAACAGCCATCAAATGAATGGAATTTCAGGATATGAAAGCCCGTGCCGATTTTTTTCGCCGATGCCATTTGTGTTGACTAGGCAAAATTAGCAGTTAGTTATATGATCTTAGGGTTCTCGCCAAACCATGGGAATTCTGAGTCACTAGAGAAAGCGACTCAGTTACTGCAATTCGTTAGTCGACAGCTCGGATCTTTCGATCATATAACAGAAATAATATCAAAATGCTTAAAAACTAGAGCTTGTTCATATTTAATAACATCACTAAGGAAATTGTTTCAATCAGTTAAAAAATTTCACTCAGAACAACAGAAAATAAATTTGTTCCCCAATGTTATTCAAAAAGAAAGAAGCAAGGTCTTTCAATATATAGATCCATCCCAGATAGCAATTTAATTTTAATTTGCAGCAATCTTGCTCTACAAATCTGCAAGTTTGAAACAAGTTACCGCAAACGAGTTAGTCACCACTCGTAAAACTTGTCACAAGCTTGCCGCGTCAAACTCATTGCAAACTATAGCAAAAACGAAAACAACCTCGGATTCGAACCCCCCGACATCTCGCTTCCTAAACCTGTCGTCCTAACCACTCATTCATCTAGACTATGTTAGAATAATATAGATTGCGCTAATAGATAGTGCATACGATTTATTTTGAACTGTTTTCTTGATTTCATTATTTTTTTAAATTTTGTGTTGAGAATATGTTTTGAAGTCAAAGAGAGAACGCTGATAACTACGTTTTGCTAGTAGAATAAAGTATGAAATTAGGGTTCAAAAGTAGTTACATTTAAAATGGGACAAAATGTAAGTTATTATTTTTCAACAAACATTGACTGTTTATTAGTTTTAATGTTGTTTGTGAACTTTAAAATTTCAACATTAAGGAAAAGGAGATATAGTTTTCTTTAAAGTGCGAGTTCTATAATTAGTAAAAATGTGAAGAATTTTTCTATTTTTTTAAAGTTAGTTTTTTCTACAAATTATCATTGATTTATTGAATTAATAAAAAGAAAGACGTTCTAGGAGATGCTATTAAAAATCGGATGTTTTTTTTCTAAACAGAGACAAAGATTAACTGTAAGTGAGGATGTTCGAAATGGATGCAGTCACGTGGTTTGCGCACGTGTTCTCTGAGCTCAGATGTCAGAACCACGTGGTGTGCTGTAAAAGGATATTAATTATATTTGTTCCAGATTACAAGTCAGTCGAAGTTTGATGTTACTCTCGATCGGCTTGCTTCCAGGCTAGCTGCCGAATTCATCATATTCATGGAATTTTTCAGTCTAATTCTTGGTGCTGATCAGTTGGCTGCTTCCAGGCTGCAGCTGGATTCACGAAATTTACCCGAATTTTTGTAATACATTAATTACGGAATGTTTCTTCTTGTAATTATTATCATGAAGTGTTTATCTTGGAATAACTTTGATTAATAAGTAGAAATGTAATCCTTATCGTTAAGTTTTTTTGTTATCAATAAACTCTTTAAAAGGACAACTTGATTCGGAATTATTCATGGCACCTGGACTCGATTTATTAGTTAATTTTGATTAGACTTTTAGTTCTAGGAAGCAAAACCATAAATTTGCTTAATTCATAAAATTTACAGAGCTGTATCATCTTTGCTGCAAACTTGTTTTGAATTCGTGGTGTGAAATTTGCTATAACAACTTCACAGCAAACTTGTTTTGCAAGTGGGTTGGTCGATTATGCTTTGTTACTTTGCAGGAAGTTTGCTGCAAAGTTGCCACATCAAGTTTGTCATGACAAGCTAATATCAAGAAAAAATCAAACTTGCTGCAAGTGTACTTGCTATCTGGGATATGCATAGTCCAGGATGACACTCATAACTACCGATTAAACCCAACATTGTACGGATAATTTTGTTTCATCTTTTCAGCTCTTTGGTTTTTTAAAAATTATTACTGGCAGTTAATTCACCCTTTTTGAATGAAAACTTATATTTTGTCAACGAATTCATTAGCAGATTTAAATTTTAAACTATTAACTTTTTATCTTTGGAAAATGCAAAGAATCATTTAAAAGAAATGGGGAATGAATAATACATCTTTTAGGTAATGAAGCTATTCTGTATTGGAAATTTCATCACTAAACAAAATGAATGTCCTTCTAAAGTAAAGCAATTTATTTTCCTACTTAAAAATAAATCATAAAAATTTGCTGCTCTTTCCACAATCATAAAAAATAAGCATTCAAAGCAAGATGATCAGAGGTCGATGTTAAATATTCAAACTATATTCGAGAAATCTTAAAATAACAAGTGAATTTCAAAATTTATGAAAACTTTGGTGATTCCTTATCATTAAAAAGTTTGAGAACAGTTTAATGTTCATGGTTGATGCCGTTTGAGAAAGCGATATTTAAAAACGATTTCAAGCAACCTGAGTAAAATAATCCTTTATATTTCTCTGGAAAAGGACAAAAGTTTAAGAATATTCTCAGTCAGGAAAAGAAGCTGGATTTTCAGAATCTGCCTTGATTCACCGTGCAGAAATATGACCCAGAAGATTTTTATTCACTATCATTTCTGCAACATAATGTGATTTACTTAATCGAGCACTGCCATACACATGTGATCATGAAAACCTTATTAACCTTCCAGCGGGCGCGCCTGCGCAAATTTTACGACAAACAGGATTTTTCATACCCTGTTTTCTTATTCTGAGTCAAAACTGTCTGAAAGTCATTGCTATTCCTTCATGCAACCAAACTCTTCATTATTAAGTAGGTTTATCCCGGTTTCAAGGTGTTTTTGTACTGTTTTATGCTTCTGTCGTAAATTATATGTAGTGCGCCCGCTCGTGAAACTTGATAATTTTTTTCACGTCTTAACGTTTCAGTTTGATAATTATGAAACTAGCGCGGATTAGAGTGTTTTAATATTTAATTTTACATTATCAAAGATATCTAATATGTAATAAGCCTGCCAATAATCCACCAAGCCGAAGAATTTTTCTTGAAAAACTTAACGTTTAGTCTTATGAAAAACACGTCACTACTCCATCCCAAAAAATCTGATCTTCGCCATATGCCTTACCATGTTTTTTAAGTTTAAATTGTTTATCACAACCTGAAGAAGCAAGTGAACATCGACCATAATTGAGAAAAAGAGGTCGTGGTTTTTGTTTGAAAGAAAGAACATAGTCTTCAAAATCCATGAAATGAAGTAGGTGCAGTATATAGTGTACTTGTAAGCGTCACTCTCTAGCAAAAGTTAAATGCTTTATATGCAAGGACGAATATTAGAAATTAAGAAGACAGACTTTGTTGTACAATCTTAGTTTGTATTACAATCTTTTATTATATATTGCTTAATACGTTTTTTATAAATTATTATTATTAAATCTCTTTACTTTCTCTGACTTTCGTATAATTTTAGATTTTGCAAATAATATTAAAATTAATTTTCACTCTTGATGAAAAAATTTGCTTTTCTGACGTGTCTCTTATTAGAATTATCAAATAATTTGCAGCTGTTATAGTAAAAATGAAGAAAATTATTGTATCGTAGAAAGTACGACACGTGCCCGCTCGTGTGAAATATTTTAGCCCGCCCGCTGGAAGGTTAAGCCGGCCATTCATCTCAAATCCAAAATGGAAATTTTGGAAAATGGGAGAGAAAAAGCAATCGTCAATGTCGAAAACCTATGAAAATTAGAATAGTGGCTGGTAGAAGTCGGATTTCCAAACAAGCAAAAATCCGGCAGTTCGTGCTCCAATTTTTTTGAAAGACCCTTCGCGAGGGTAGTCGGTACATCAAAAGCTTGACTGGATCGGGACCCTGCTTAGAGGGTAGCGATTAGCATATTTGAAATCCTCGGAGTGGGGGAAGGAAGGGGAGACCGAAGAGTAGCTGTAGAAAAGGGGAGAGTAGAAGAAGACACCCCCCTTACCGCAAGCGCACTTCGAAACATCAAGTTCCGAGATGAATGGGGGAACGAAGAACTGCTGTATCGAACTTTGGAGCTACAGGTGAATGAAGCGCATGATTTTTCGACTTGAATGGGTGAGGGAAAAAATCAGTGTTGGAACAAATGGAATGGAATTAACAACAGCTGAGTGGCCTACTTTAGAACAAAGTCCTATGTTTGCGCAGCGATATCGTTTGACACGATGAATTCAGCTAGTCTCGAAGCTTTTTGATAACTTTAGTCAAACAACTCTGTCGAAAAAAATTAGAAAAATAGATTTCAACCAATTCTTCAATTTTTAAGTAAAACGGTTCTGCTTTTCAAAATATGAAAGATCGATAAAAAAAAAAAACCCCGAGGAATTAGTAGTAATGATCTCATACTTCGTAATAAAGAGATTATTTTGAGCGACAAAGGAAAACTTTGTGAGGAAAGAAAACTATTTTTGCATAATCTTCAAGATACCTCCGTTACTATTTTTATGCACTACGAGATATTTAAACAACACAAGCGATAAGTTATGTTTTTTAACATAAGTCAGAATAAATGTTAATTTATAGAACAGATAAATGAATTTTTAATAATGAATTGGACCGCAATTTCATTAAAAAAAATATTTATCTTCATGGAATGTTATTTGTTTTGTTATTGATCCTATATATAAAAGAGGTACTCTTCAACTGTTGTCATAATAATGTAATGATATTTCCAATATATTCAAATATTTTTCTGTTTCGGGGAGGATATTGAATGGATTGAAGAAATTCTTTTCAGAAAAAAGTATCAATGATAATATTTTTTTGAATTATTTTTTTAGAATCACAAAAATCTATGAGCAAAATTTAATGGCGATTCAAAAGTTTTTTTCTCTTTTGTAAAGGACATTTATTGAAATGGTAAACAGTATCTTGGACATTCGCATAAGCGAATGTCTTAAAAAAAGTATTTTAAAACTATCTTTTTCCGTTTTATTATGGTAATATCCATGAGAGTCTGTGCAGTAAATCTGTAACTTGCGCAATATCGAAACTTATGAGCATCATGAGTGGATGAAAAGTGAGAGAATTGAATGTTTGAGATTTTTTAAATCAGGAAACTCTGTTTAAACGCTTCAGCATATAACTAACTACTCGTGGGAAAAGAATATAGTAAATCGTCAAACAATGGCAAAGCTTAAAACATCGTATTTTGCCATTAGCAGAATGGGCGACAAAAAAATATTCTCTTCACACCTTATTCGACGCAAATGTTTTATTCATTTGTAATGCTAAGCGAAGGAGGGAGCTGATAGGAGTGGTGAGTAGGGAATGGTGAACGGTTCTCTTCTAATGAATGTGGACTACGTTCTCCCATTGGGGTCTCAGGAAGGGATTTGATTCACATGCCAAAGCGCCCAAAACTTTTTATGGGTGATCCTCTGTATCTCAGTAACTACATATGTTAAAAACATAACTAATGTCTTATTTTAGAGGTAAAGGGTAACAACAGAAGTTACAAAAAAATTGAAAATCGGAATTGCAATTCAGCGACTGTTGAGTCGCAAAGTTGGGCAAAAGTACGCATGAATTGGTGACGCGATCCTCTATATCTCGGTAACTACATATGTTAAAAACATAACTAATGTCTTATTTTAGAGATAAAGGGTAACAACAGAAGTTACAAAAAACATTTACTTAAACTTAAAAACTAACGAGAAACAAAAGAGTCACCCGAGTAAAGTAGTCCTTACTCGTAGTAAGTTGAATACCAGCGGCTGTTTGAAAAGACAGCCTCACGTCATTTTTTTTGCCTTAGTCCAGTCATTAGGTACATTTTAAATCAAATTCTGGAGGAAATGTTTTCTGAGGTGCTGATAGATATAACCAAAGATATAGCTGGTTTAGATATAGCCAGAAAACATGAAAAAAATCAGTTTTTCCCTTATAACTCAAAAACTATCAACTTTTGGTATATTATCATTATATACCAAAATAATAAGCACACAATTTCCTACATCCTAGACCTATACAACTTTTTTCGTTATACTTACCGTTTAGGCATTATAACTAAGCTCTATATTGCTAAGGTCGTAAGACTTAACGATCTTCATTACTTCGTTGCCTTTGGCGTCGATCTTAGGAAAGAACCGGGTTGATATCTTTTATGGAATTCTTACAATGTCACAATTTTATGATTCTTCTTGATGTTTTCATTTCTGGTATACCTTGGCATGCCGCTGATATGACTGACGCAGGTTCTAAAATATCATACTATAATTGTGTACGCTGGAATTCAGAAAAGTTATAGAAAGATGAATATATATAAATTTGCAGAATGTTTTCATTAATTTTAAAGTAATTTATTTATATACATTCGGATATAATTTACATTTAAGTTTGACATGTAGATTCATAAATTATGTTTCAAGGATACTAACCAGATATGAAGAATAAATTTGAAAAATTTTTGATAAAAATTATATTCTTAATTAGTTTAATTAACCCATTCAATATACAGAACTGAAAGAACATCTTATTTGCTGAAAGGTAACACACCGCTTTATATGCTTACTCTTTAAATTGAATCAGTGTACACTTTAGCTTCTTTAAACCCATTAATCTCAGTAGCAACCAGTGAACTTTTTAATACTGAAACAAAAAAATTAGATTTTTATTATTTCCTTCAATTTGGTACATAATATTTTTCGTAAACAGATTCTCTTTAGTTAATTGGGTATACAAATAAATTATTAGTGGGAACAAATCAAATAATTAGAAATCTTTAAATTACTCTCCTTTTCAAAAATATATAGCATATTTGTGGCTGACCTTATTTCAATAGCATATAAAATCAATATGGTGTGATGGTGCGCAAAACGGAGGTCATTAAAAATGAAACAAGTAACTCTGTGTTCTTAGAAAGAACAACACAGAGATGACTAATTAATTTCTTACTAAAATAACATTTTCATATTTTCTTAATTAACAGATGCTTACTCTAAGAAGCTAATTGCCGATGAAATATAAAAACATTTGCTCTTTTCACATTTATCAGAAAGTACATTTCAATAAAAATAATCTTCACTCTTCTTCCAGTTCGATAACAAATTCTCTCAAATAGGAATGTAATTAATCTTAATAAAATATTTCGTCATCAGTTGTTACAGCAATGATATGAATACAGCCTAGAAATAAAACTTATTGCTTCGTTTTATTTATAGCTAACTAAAAGGAGATTTTTTTAGTTTCATTATTAAATTAAGAATAAATGAAAATAAGGCAAAGTGACGCTCGCATTTCCTAAGCTTTTTATCTCAATGCACTTATTTCAATCAATTTAACATCTGATTTCACTCAACAAAGAATTTCACGTCTAGGATATTCCATCGTTTTTAAGTAAGTTCTTGATAATCAAATATTCTCAATAAAATTTCGTGGCTAAAAACAGATCTCAGACAACTAAAGGAATTAATACAGTATTTTTTGTCCTCGATAGCAGAAATTTACTTAGAACTAAGCGTGATTTGACATCCAATCCCGTACTGTGAATCTGTGTGTCTGAAAGGAAGAAGAGAATTCTTTCCTGTGTTAGGTACATCTCAAGCGCAGAAAATATCTAGTATCATTCGGAATTTTATTACATTTTACAAATAAATAGAGTAAAATTATTTCTGTTACGAAAAGAGATAAGAAAGGTTGAATAGTAACTTTACACAGATTTAAAAAATAACGAAGAAAATCTCAAAGAATAAAAGGTAATTTAAAGCACAGGACAACAAGAAATAACTATCTCATTTGCTTAGAACTAAGTGTGATTTGACATCCAATCCCGTACTGTGAATCTGTGTGGCTGAAAAGAAAAAGAGAATTCTTTTCTGCGTTAGGCACATCTCAAGAGCAGAAAATATCTAGTATTATTCAGAATTTTATTACATTTCACAAATAAATAGAGTATAATTATTTCTGTTACGAAGAGAGATAAGTAAGGGTGAATAACAACTTTACGTAGATTTAAAAAATAACGAAGAAAATCTCACGGAATTAAAGGTAATTTAAAGCACAGGACAGCAAGAAATAACTATCTCGTTTAGATGAAAAAATTATTTATGAGCTACTTATCTATCGCAGAAAGTTTTTAAAATTTCTTTAAGAAACCATAAGATGTCAAAAGAAAATGTAAATGCAAAACAGATGCGGTTGAAACTCAATAAATAATACTGTTTTCACTACAGATGTCCTTGGTAATAAGAGTCCGATATAAATGCGAATCTGTTATGCAAATATTCTCTATCTAGTGTCTAATGCAAATATTCTTCTTTTGACTAAGATGACATAAACAAAAACCCCCATTACCCCTAACGGGACATTCACCAGTGTTCCAATCGACTTTTTTTGGAACATAGGATGCCAAACTCATTCGTCAATGTGAAATCCCGGTGAGATGTAGTATAGATTGAGGGAGAGATTGGATTTACAACGTTGTTGGATTTCCATTCATCCCGTTCGTCCATATAAGTGAAATATGATGCGGGGATTTTCCCCTCCTCACGGGAGATTAGGGAAGGGAAATGTGAGAAATCAGGTGGGGTCACAGTCAGATTGGAGATATCAGGGCGGGGAAGGGAGGGTACTCTCTCTGAAAAGCGAAAATCCCCCGTGTAGAGGAGGGGTTGTGGGGGTGGATTGAAGCAAACGTTAGTGCGTTTTGGAGCCTTCATGAATGACCCATCTAAATGGATCGTCCTCAATGGGTGGAAAACAAACCGATTGTTGGTCCAAACGGAGAAGTACAACCTTATGGTGAATGTCCACCTTTATGCATATCACCGTTTGGAAGACAAACTAAGAAATGTTGGAACGGCTTCCCCGCTAATGGTTATTTTTCAGCAAATTGCTCTGTAGACATGATCTCAGATGCTTTATGAGTGTTCATTTAAAATGGCTAAAGGTTATATTTTCCTTAAAATTTATTTTCGTGGAACCGAATGTGGCATATTTTTTCTATCATAAATTATAGGCTTTTTAACCATTTTATTGTTATTATTTGCTCTGCTCGAGAATATTATCTTTGGAAATTTTATCAATCTTGACAGAACATGATGTCTCTTTTTCATGAAGAAATTCTGAGAATTCTCTTGTTCTGTTTAGCTGAAGTATTCTTAAATCTTCGAGCTACAAAAGAATCATGATAGTCAATGATAATGTGCGTATACGAGTAAACAAGTGAGTTTCATTCTGAGAAGTCTTCGGCTGCTACTACGAAGCCATCTAACTAACATTGTCGAGATCTTGTTTTTGTTATCAACACAACATATTTTATCTATTCTCAGAAATTTCCTAGAATACTTTATTTTAAGGATGATGGTTTTTCCGAAGCTCTATATGGAATCTGAAACCATGCAGAACCACATAATATCTTTGAGTTCCGTAATTGATTTTCCAAGGAACAAAAGTTTTTACTCATGCATATAGTTCCTCCAATCCTCTTAAAAGCCATAAATAAAAAAAAGAATAAAAATGGATTATAAATAAATGACAATTCACTTTATTACTTTATTTTAACTATTTAAATTATAATAATTAATTATATTTAGAATGTTTCAAACGTGTTTTTAGATATATGAGGGAATATAATTAATATCGAAGGAATTTTATAGGTTGTTGCCATGTTTATTTTATTTATGTATGGTGTCTTTATTAAAATATAAAGAGTAAAATCAAATAAAAATGCAGTCAACAATTCAAACAAATTCAAAAAATATTACAATGTTTGGTAAACCTGGAGACTACGGTGCTGGCCTGCTTCTCGCCAATTTTTCTTGGCGCAATTTCATTTGCCGTCGCCAAATACCGTTTTGGATCTGCAATACGCTTTTTATTGCTCGCTTGCGCATGCGTCATTTCAAGTGTGTACCGGGCTAATTTTTGGACTTTAAAAAACATAAGCGGCTTCGCTTTCAGTATAGTGGAATCTTCGTAGCTTCGCTAATTCATTGAGAAACGAAACACACAGAATAATATACACAGTACTGAACCGATATTGAAACCGAAGAATTCCAAACGAAGTTTTATTCAAATTGAAATAAATAGACCAATCATATCGAAAAAATGAAGAAAACAGTCCAATCGAAACTAGGCGCAATATAGCGTGATGGTTAAAACACCGATGAAAAGATCAATTTCCGCGCATGCGCGCATGATACCCGCTAAAACCATTGCGCAACCAAAACAAATGTTCTCTCATCTCCGTTCTTGGCGGCAAAAAGTTGGCGATCCTAAGATAAACGAAGTGGGTGGGCACCGTAGACTCCACATTAACCCAATGTTTTAGTATCGCGCAATATTCCGCTGCATACAAAAAACAAAGAATGACAAAAACATTGCCAAATAAGCATAAAGACAAAGAAATTCAACCTGGAAAAACTGTAGCAAAAGAATAAAGAATCCATTGAAGCATACGTTGTCAAGGGTTAAATGCTTGGCATGGAAAGCTTTTGAAACGTTTGAACTTTCTCAAAAACAATGAAAGAAAATGGAAATTTTTCTGTCAGAAGCTTGAAATTCTTCGGAGGAAGCTTCTTGCAAGCTTCTTCTTCCATTTTCTTTTATTGTTTTTGAAAAAGTTCAAACGTTTCAAAAGTTTTCAGAAAAAAAAGTTGAAATTTTTTTTTGAATCCATGCCGAGCATGTAACCCTTGACAAAATATGCTTGAATGGATTCTTCATTCTTTTGCTACAGTTTTTCCAGGTTGAATTTCTTTGTTTTTATTTAATTATTTATTCAAAGAAAGCACACTACAGAGATGACTCCATTTACAGAGTGCATGATCAAAAACATACAAAAAACACAAGCCACAAAGTGAATTAAAACACAAAAAAGTAACTGCAAAGAAAATAACAGTTCAAAGCTCAAAACCACATTAATTACAAAACTGTAAACACATAAATGTTTTAAAATGAAAATACTCAATTACAAAAGCACCGAAAACACAGTGAGGTTCCAAAAGTTCGTGTTTCAGACCGTCACAATAAAATTATAAAAAAAATCACACAATTTTAAAAAATTTAGAACATTAAATCAAAAAAACCATTAAAAAAGCAAGGGTCAAAAAGTCACACACACACAAACACTAGATCAACGTATAAAAATCTTAATATGTATACTTAAGCTTAAGAAAGGAAAAAGAAATCAGTCTCAGATTTATGCTTATTTGAAATGTTTTTTTGTTAAGATGTGTTTAAAATAATATTGCAAATATTTAAACCTTTAATAAATTATTTTCTTAACTTTTTTTGATAAATACAGCCAATTTAAATTTCAATTTCCGAATACTTTCTTTACCGAAAATAATTCCAATACATGAATTTTCTAATCCTATATAGAGAATATTTGATTTCTCCGAATGTGAACTATTTCTCCGTATTGCGGGAGATTTCGTTTCAAAATTCATATTTAAATTTTTCATTTTAATATGAGATCATCGACATGCTGCATACAAAATAAATTTTAAAAATAAAACTCTCCTATTCCGAAAATCATTTTAAGAAATATATAGGAAATATTAAATATTTTATGGCTGTTAATAAATTTATATCGTTACATTTTTTCTGCATCGTAGGATTTTTTTGCGTTCTTTCATTAATAATTTCTCTAATATCAATATCATTATTTATTGTTTAGAATGATATGCAGTAAATTTTTACAAACATTTTATATTGCAAATGGTTACTAATAAATTTTAAAAAGGTATTAAACTTCAATATCCAGCATTTAATAAATATTTAAAGAAAATTTATTTCATCTGCTTTGGCGAACGATTGATTATATACAAAAGTCGAGAAAATGCACTTGCGATAAAGGGCTTATTCCATAAATGTAAGAACCATAATACAGTTTTTAAAATAATAGTATAAGATAATCCTACCACTTCGTGGAAAAATGAACAGATGTCCATCTAATATTCAAGACAGAAACTGCCTTTCTTTATTGCTGTCTATTCTTTTTATAGTACATAAGAAGTAATGTCGAAGAATTCATTTCATTTTCTTATCTCAAATATTTGACAGTGATTGAATTCCATTGAGGTTCCCGCAACGAATACATTTTGCAAATAGATAAATCTGATATGTAATTTTATGGTCACATGCTTTTTGCTGTAGGAATTTTTAAAGGACAGAGACAAGAAGAAAATTATACATAATAGTAGATGTATTCTTTTGTTATAAATGAAACAATGTTCGCTGTAATTCTACTCTTCTATTGCTTATTTATTTAATAATTTTATTTACAGATTGGTTTGATTATTTTGAGAAACATTTGGATAACTTATGATTTTATACATGTTGCAATAAAGGAAACAAATTACATTTACTTACTAAATAGAAATTAGCAGTAAAAACATATTTTTACTTTTTTGTATGCGTAAAGTACAAGGAAAAACTGAAAGAAAATTTGTCCTCAAGATTTTTTAGGAATCTCCACGCTTTATAACTCTTCATGTCCAACAAAACTATTTCTGTGATTTCTTCCTTTGTCGATTACAGATTTTAGCTTAAATCCATCAACATATTGTTTGCATGTGGGCCTATCTATTTATATGAATGAATATGACCGCTTTGACACATAAGCGCAACAGGCTAGATAGATGAAATTTGTTACTTAATCTGCACACTATGATTGCAAATTGGCATCCAATTTACTCTGAAACGGAAAGATATATTTGAAAAAAATTTATTATGCGACCTTCATACTAAACCTTTTATTCTGTATAAATTTTAGACAAAATCCGTCAATCGGAAGTCTGCTTTTCAGGACTGTTTGTGAGTGCGCGTATAAACATGTTAATACAATGTTAATGTACAGAACTGCA
>BGPR01042213.1:0-13344 GCA_013235015.1 Araneus ventricosus | reverse complement strand
CCCTAAAACACTTACGTAATATACTAAAAATAGCTATTATTCCCTTCACTTTGATCACGTGTCTATCTGTTAAATCCCTACCTGAGAAAAAGCAGGGATTTTCTGTGTGCTTTTGGCTTAAAAATTTCAACTCGGATGTACGTTAGGGTGGGCCGAAAAACACTTTTTTTCGAAATCGCTATTCTAATAGTGCGAAAAGGGTTCTCTCTGGGTTCAATAAACACGGTGTCAAATATTTTTTTGGATTGGATAATATCTTCTGCCCCCGCATCGCACTTGAAGTTTGGAAATTTGGGTAAAAATTTGCAATTTTTACTCGGCGTAGGAAATATAATTATTTTTCAATATTGCTATTCTAATAGCGCCGAAGAAGTGTTTACTAGGTTCAATAAGAAAGATGTAAAATATTTTATCGACAGAATAATATCTTCTGTTCCCGCATCGCAATTGAAATTTTGCAATTTTTGAAAAAAAGGGCACTTTTTTTATGCGTTATAGAAATAAATCAAACATGAAAAATAGATGGGTACAAACACTGTTTATTGTTGTATTATAATATTTGTTAAGGATATTGTAACCATAGAATGTTATGACATGCCAATACCAAAAGTTTACTTGCACTTAATCAGCAGGAAGAGGCTTGAAATCAGCCTTATTGTCGAATTCAGGTATCGGGAAAAGAATGTGGATCTAATGAACCCGTCTCTATTTTGAAACCCATAGACCTTAATGGATGCTTCTGCCACTAACTTGGCACACCGTTCCACTGCCTGTGTGTCACATGGCAAGTGAACGAAGTCCCATTCTGGATTTTTCTTATCACGCACAATGGATCTAAATAAGGCAGTGGATATATTACGGAGGATTGGTGGAGAAGTAATGGTAATTGAAGGCCAGTCAATCATTTCCGTATAGTCAGCTGCTTCAAAATTAAGTTATAGTGGAAAAAGACACGTACTGACTTTACATTGGACGATGACTCTCTAGACTTAATTATACGTCGTGCAGCAAGTTCTCTGATGTACACTCTTTCATACTCCAACATACATAGCAAGATATTCTCAGGATGTGCAAAGAACGAATTTCTACAAATTACTCCATCAATGACGTCCTTGAGGTCTTGCGATAAATACCTGGATCTAGAAATAGCCACATATGCTTAGCTCAATATTTAAGCGAGTGTTTAGACTTTATATTAAACCAGTTTAGAGTGTAAACTTTCGTAACAAACTCAGCGATTTGTTTCAACTTCAAAGAAGAAGCTGGAGAACTAATATATAATCTTAGAACTCTGTTGGCTGTTGTCAGCCAGCGTGAATGTGATAATGTACCAGGATTGCGTCTAGCCAGCTCATCAGAACAACGCTTGAGATATTTCTAATAAGTACATTTGATCCTTGCTTAAGTCGCGTCTACCAGTTGTTGGTAATTCGCCGTCAATAATTTCGAAAGTTGTAACTGGCAAAGTTTCACATGTAAGGAGCGCCCTCCCAAAATTACCAGAATATGATTTTGGACCATTTGTTGGCACATCCAACGTTTCAAACAGATGCCTCAGAGTAAGTGTTCATTAAAATGCAGGAGACATATTACCCACTGAAGAGGTTTACCAAGTTTCAATTCCAAACACTGAATTACACCGGATTTCCATCCGGTATTAACAGATGTGCCGTCACAGCCAATTGTCAAAAGCTGAGAAAGATCTCTTGTGATCCCTTCAAAAAATCCGATAATAGTCGTGAAAATCTGTCTTGCGGTGCCAAATGAGTAATGTAACGTGAACCCAGTTCTTCAATAAGACATAAACGTTCCTCTTTTGCTTTTCTCGTGTATCTTTTAGTATCTACTCTCTCCTCTATCAATGTAGAATCTTTACGACCATCGAAATACAGCTCCTTCAACGGTAATGCCTGAGCTCCACTTAAAGCCTGGAATTTTAAATCCTTTCTAACTTTAGCCTTTTCCCTCCGCAGCTTGTTTTCGTCAACCATCAAATCTGAGTTGTTGCTAGTTATGAGACCGACATCGTGAAGAACACTTTAAGGTCCGAGATGCCAAACCTGTCGCCAGCCACAGCAGTTGAAGGGAGGCCAAGTCGCACTTGTGATGATTCAGCTAC
This sequence comes from Araneus ventricosus, assembly GCA_013235015.1. Classification (NCBI taxonomy): domain Eukaryota; kingdom Metazoa; phylum Arthropoda; class Arachnida; order Araneae; family Araneidae; genus Araneus; species Araneus ventricosus. The sequence continues at coordinate 11,225 of BGPR01042213.1, read as the reverse complement.
AAACGAAGTTAATTGTTTGTACTTAGGATCAGTAAGAGGGATTAAACGGTTCGATGTTGATGGTTTGTAAGTGTTCAGATTTAAAATTACTTCAGATATATCTGAAGAACAATCCGTTTCTTCATCTTCATAATCTACATACTCTGCGTTAGGCGTTGCTTGTGTATGATTTAAATATAAATTGTGAGCCTTTCTATCAGCATTATCAGCAATATTCCGAAGTCGCTTCCTGTATGAAAAGACAAGAAAAAGTGTACTATTTTACAAAAATTTCAAAATTTCAATTGCGATACGGGAACAGAAGATATTATTCTATCGAAAAAATATTTTACACCTTTCTTATTGGACCCAGTGGGCACCTCTTCAGCACTATTAGAATAGAAATATTGAAAAATAATTATATTTCCTACACCGAGTAAAAATTGCAATTTTTACCCAAATTTCCAAAATTCAAGTGCGATGCGGGGGCAGAAGATATTATCCAATCAAAAAAATATTTGACACCGTGTTTATTGAACCCAGAGAGAACCCTTTCCGCACTATTAGAATAGCGATTTATAAAAAAAAGTGTTTTTCGGCCCACCCTAATGTACGTACGTTCCGTCACTCTCCCATAATAAAATGAAAATTAGAATATAACTCGGCCTGTTTCTTTTATTTAACGACTACAACAACGAATACATTTCATATATATATGATATTTTAATTTTTTAGCTTTCCTAAATAATCTTTTAATGACACCTCATTTTAAATACTTCTACTTTCATCATAATAAACACACTACAACTTTCTTTTCAAGTCACGAGTCTTTACAGGGGAAATTCCCTTTTCTGGGTACTTAAAGTTTGTGCGCATTCCTATCTGCCCTTTTTCACGCCAGCATGTAAGCGCACAACAACAACGCGCCGCTCAGGCGTAACCTTTTGAATACTTGTCATGGAGCTACGTAAAAACTGAATCCTTTACCTATGAAGAAATAACCTAATATCCTCAATGCCTGAATGAAAAAAGATTAAGCCAAATATTGTCTCTTCCATGACCAAAATGGACTACACTTCACCTTCAGTAAAGTATGATCTTACATTGAGTCGCAGGATATATAGACTTTCGGTGGAAACATAACAATGGATTTCGAGCTCATTCGTGCCATATAAAAGCCTGCAAGTATTAAAAATTAATAAATGCGGCTGTGTGTGTGTGTGTGTGTTATCTTCTAAAGTATTCTTTCTGCAAAACTATTTCTTCAAATAAACATCGACAGAAATGTGGAAACCCCGTAGATCAATGAAAAAATCACAGAGAAAAAGAATCAAAGGTCTCACTCCGCAATTTGATCGGCGGCGCCCCCACTCGCCATCCAAGAGAACTAGCCACTAGGGAGGATCGAAAAATCAAAGTGTGGATAAAATAATCGGCATAGGGTGCAAAAGTTTTCTTTTAAGTGCACTAGCATACATGTAAAATGTTTTCAACTTTGTTTAATATCTTCCGGTGTCCCAAGACACTTAAATATTTGCAAAAAACGATTTTTATGCAAATTTCGAATTAAAAATTAAAAATAAAAAACGCGTTAAAGAAACGATTTTACAGGGAGAAACGTAAAGGAGAGGGCGAAGGAATGATAAAAATACCAACAAAAATTGGAAAATTATCGTAATGAAAAAATATCGTGTTTGTTCGATATCACATTTTGTAAGTGTGCAAATTTCGATACATGTAAATGCTAAAAAGACATGAAAATTCCACTTGCTGAGCAATTGTTTATGAAAGATCAAAGATTAGAAAGTAAAATGGTTATTGGAGGAGTGGACGTAATTGCGACTAAAAAAAAGGAGAAAAGGGTAAACGAAAACAGATCGAAGACAGAAGAGAAAACGTAAAATGGTTAAAACTGATGCTGCTCTTGCTCAATCAATGGAGATACTTCAGCTCAACACTATGTCTTCGTTCTCGTATAAAGCTACGGATGTAATTACCATGGAATATCAATCACAAAATCGTTTAGATTTCTCTACCTTAGCAAGGGAATGTGATCGATACGGAATTTCAGATAGAGCAGTTGCTTCATTTGCCAGTTCTGTTTTACAAGACATTGGAATTGTACACGAAGGACAGACTTCGAATGTGGTACATCGCAATAAAATTCGTAGACAGCGTAAAAAGATTTAAACTGCAGTTGCGGAGTCTACTAACTTAACAATGTCTTGGTCTCTTTTTACCGGATTATATTTCGATGGGAGAAAAGACAACACAAAAGTGCTTATTAAGAAGGACCCAAAGACCACGAAGGAGGAGCATTATACTCTTGTAAAAGAACCTAACTCTGTGTATATCGGACATGTTACTGCTGCAACAGGAGGAGCTAAAGCCATAAAAGAAGCAATACTCAATTTTTTGTATCAAATAATATGCAATTAAATGGGATAACAGTAATTAGATGCGATGGAGCAAATGTTAATAATAGGCACAAGAGAGGTATTATTCGCTTGATGGAACTGGCCTCAATAGATCATTACAATGGTGCATTTGTTTGCTTCAAACAAATGTTTTACCTCTTCGTCATCTACTAAATTATTTGGATGGTGCAACAAATGGTCCTAAACAATTTTGTCGACCAATTGTTAAAGCAATCAAAACCTGCGAGGCTCCTTTTTCTTCAATAAGTGTGGATAATATGTCAGATAATATAGATAGAATGGTTCTCAGCAATGATCAGCAATATCTATATGATATTTGCATAGCGATATCAAGTGGTGAATGTTATTCTGACATGGCATTAAGAAAGCCTGGTCCAGTTTCTCACTCAAGGTGGCTAAAAATTGCAGGTAGAATTTTAAGGTTATAAGTCGTCACAGAAAAACCCTCTGACAATCTTCTCATTCTTGCAACATATATTATGAAGGTATATGCAACCTGTGTGGTTCCATGTCAAGACAAAGCCCTCCATAACAGAACCAGAGCGGCATATTTGGAGACTTATCTCATTTTCTAGATATTTGGAACCCAATTTAAGAAATATAGTAGATACTTTTATTCAATGAAATAGCTTCTTTTGTCATTCTGAAAATTTGCTATTGTCAAAGCTCACAAATAACAGAGAGAATATAAGATCTTTAGCACTACGAACACTAATTTGTGCTAGAAATGAAAACAGAGGATCATCAGAATAAGACTTTTTCAAGTACCAAAGATAGACTTTAAAGCAAAGGATTATTTTGCACTTATTAACTGGCAACACCAACTCTTTTGATGAATGTGTCATTTAAAGAAATTGAGGCCATGGTAAAAGTTAGAAAAAGGGAGGAAATATCCATGCCATACCCAAGCTGTAGAAGGATGTTTTCGCTTAGTGTCTGAAGCGTTGGAAAGTGTATATGAAGAAAAGAGACACTGCTTCATATTGAATTGGATACAATCAAGAAGTCTTATCAAGCATTATAATACCAAAAAGGATTACATCGTTTAGAAATATGTAAATCTTCAAACTAATAGAATTAAAAAATCTATGATGTAAGTTCACTTTTTATAAGTTTTGTGATTTATTGCTTTGACTATTAAATTTATACTTCATTTATTATTATAAAATTATAATTATTTATAAGTTTGTACTTTAATACTTGAATAGTCTGACAATTTTTGAAATATTTTTCATTAATTCACAATTTTTAATAGATATTTGTAAAAATGTCAATTTTTAACTTTTTGGAGGGCGTTTGGGCCGCAAGAAGATATGAATGAATTTTAATAATAATGAAAAAACGTAAACTAATATACCCAAAACAAAACTTTCTTACCCGGCGCTAAATGAAATTTTGAAAATATTTTTTTTTATAAATTTCAAAAAAAAAATGTCATTTTTAACTATTTTTAGGGCACTTGGGGCACTGGAAGATATGAATGCATTTCAATAAAAAAATTTATTTAAACTAATATACCCAAGACACAACTTTCCCACCCCATGCCAAAAATAATTTCAAAACAAAACAAAAAAATAGTAAATTTTCATAAAAAATTCAATTTTTAACTATTTTTGAGGCGCTTGGGACAACGGAAGATATAAATGAATTTCAATAAAAAAAATTATATAAACTAATATACTTAAGACACAACTTTCCCACCCCATTCCAAAAATAATTTGAAAAAAATTTTTTTTTCCTATACTTTTCTATCCACCCTACTAGCCACATCGATACCCGCCGTTTCAAACGGAACCCCAAGGTCGCCGCCATGTTAGCTGTGTTGTGTTCGATGCCGATCTTAAGAACAAGTAAGTTTAATATGTGTTTCCTAACTTACAATCAAAGTCGATTTAAGTTAATCAAAAATTTGTACCATTTAGTTTCACTTTCATAAATAAAATAATGAAGTTTATTTTTTTGGTGCATTATCCGTTGTCTGAAACTTCTCATCCAATGGAATGATACTGATGACGCAGTAGTTGACAATGTAGGAGAAATGTATGCATTCCTGTATTTTTATAGGCTTATATTGCTTCTTAATAATATGACCTGGGAATAAAAACAACCTTAATAACTATCAATCCTTCTTTGACTATTGCTGTGAAAATATTTATTGTTGACTTTTATAATAATTTCCACGAGCTATAATTCTTTTATCAGTCAAGTTGAAATTATATTATCTGTAGATACGGTAATGGGCAATAACAAGTAAAATCATATCCTGTAGAGTTCTTAAACTGTTTAGAATTGTCAGGGGTACCTTCCGTCAAGCTGAGATTAAACGTCGGTGTGCTAGAACTATTGATACGTAATCTGGATGTACCGAGACTTCGCAATGGCGCATGGTTACAAATTACATACCTAGGTGAAAACGTCGTGCCAGCTACTGTTATGACTGGCATAGCGAGAGGAGATAGTTTTTTAATTCCGCGCATTCCGATAATACCGAAGAATTTACCATCCCAGTTCAAAAGGTAACAATTCCCTTTAAAATTAGCATATTCCAGGCTCAGGGCCAGACACTCAAAGGAGCAGGCGTACTTTTGGAAAAACCATATTTTTCGCATGGGCAACTATATGTGGAATGTTCACGTGCGTCCAGCCCACAAAAACTCTACATCCATGCAAAAAACGCAAAACAAAAAACGTCGTATACAAAAGTGTGTTAGCATAGATAAACAGATTACCTAACTATATCAGCAGACACTCCTGTTAGTCGTCCAATTATGTGTTATCAACCGTAAAAACTTTTCATTTTCCGTTTCAGTATGTAACGAAACATTTACATTCGTGAATTAAAAAAAATAATAATTCAAATTCTTCGCGCACAAAGTCGCGGGTAACAGCTAGTGTTAATATAAATACCGCAGTAATTACAAATTATGTACTTAATAATACATTCATAACTATATTGTAGAAATTAAGATAAAGTTTTCTAGCAACTTCAGATTATTTTGCTTTTGAGTTGTTATGTGTTATGGAATTTTACAACATGAAAATTGTTATTTTTTGTGCTGAAAGTTAAAGTAATTTTGGGTTGTGTATTAAGTATACTTAATTATATCCTACACAAATCTTTCTAATTTAAAAACGGTCTGTTCTGAAATGCTGTTAGATGTAAGAGCTGATTAAGAATCTCTGTAGTCTAGTTAATGTTATACTATTTTATTATTACAATATTTTAGGGTAGATGCTCCAGTTTTGGCCACGTTAAGAGAAAATTTGAATTGGAATTTTCACAATGGATGACTGGCTAAAGCTTTTTAAGTCATACTTACACTATTCTTTAGTAAATTTTCTTGCATTTCTGTTAATTATAAAATCTTTCTCTGGAAAAATTTATATTTTGAGTTATGATTACTTAAATAATTTATTCTAATTTGTACCAGTTTTGGCCACCTTGCACCTGTTTTGGCCACTTCTATGCACCAGTTTTGGCCACATTAATATCATACTATACAACAGGCAACAATGAATATTAAGCAAAAATAAAGCATTTTTTGCAGTATGTATTTTATTACATTTTCATATTTTACAAACCATTTTTTTATTGAATTTGTAGAAACTTAAAATAAAATATACATTAGTTGATTTTAGCTGCAAGTTTGAGTTAAAGAGGCAGGAAGCAGAAAACAAACATTTAACTTGGTTGGTAATATACATGTTGTATAATACTTGCATAAAAAATTGTTTTTTTTAAGGGGGAGGGGTAAATTTTTATGCAGATGCTTAAAGCCTGCCTTTAGGAAATTTTAAAAAAATGAAGTTTCATTAGTATCGGTATTGTACGCCCGTTTGGGATTATCTAAAACACTTGTTTCTTCACCTAACACCTCTTCGACTCCTTAAACAAAGTTCTGCTTTTGTCATTTATGATATTTGCCTGTGTTTTATTAAAAATCTCTGCCTTATAACTGATTCTAGGATGATATTATATAAAAGGATTATATCACTTTCTGCCTGGCCTTCTATTTTGAAACATGACATTCTATTTTACTGGCCTGGATATCTTTTGAATAAATCAAGAAGTTTGTCTTTGACAATTGAAAATCTCATTCTTGCGATTCCCAAAATCTATTCTTCCAACTCATTTTTTATCTCAATTCTTTAACATTGAATGAGAATTACGATGCCCACCATAGCCAGAAAATGATGCCTCCTCTGTAATTATGTGATGTAAGGTGGAATGAGGCATTCCATGAACTTTGCTAATCTTTACTGCAGGTTTTCCATTTTGATTGTCATTAATTGCATTTCAAACTTTAGTTGGAGAGTATCAAAATCTTTTGATGGAAATATCACCTGACTTCTTATATTTAAATTGGAATTTTTGCCGTGTAAAATCTGAACAAAACTAAATTAGTTACTTTTATTTGATCCTGATATTCTTAAAAGTATTTTATGAGTAAAAACATAATAACAAACCATGTGGCCAAAAGTGGAACAAGTGTTGTACCCCTTTTGGCCACATGCATGGCCAAAAGTGGTACAACACTTGTATTATATATTATTGCAATGTTACCATCAATTTATTTGGTGCTATAAGTATGTATATGTTATAAATAAATCAGTAACTTTATATAACATCTTTTATTTGCAAATTTAAATTCCATTTTAAGAAGATATTTCTTATTAATTTTTATTAATAATGTAGAGATTTTCCAGATGAAAATTTCATACTCTTTTGTATAAATAAAATATAGAAAGCTTTTCTGATAAGCATCTTAGCTAATATTTTATTTAGAATATCAAAATATTTTGATCTATTTTAATTATCACATTTTGATACATGAAAGTTAATTTTATTGTTAATGACTTAGAATTCTAATTATTAGTCTTGGTTAGAGACCATGTGAAGTGAATATTTTATTCATAATAATGCATGATAATTGAGTAGTGTTTTTTATATAAAGAAATTTATGTTATAGAAAATGGAATTCTAGTGGAATTTTATTTGTCCTTTCAGGCAGTTCGAGATTTTTGCAGCTGCAAATTCTACAGGATAACGAAGTTGGACAGGAGTTTTAAGTCCTGGTAGGAGCCACTCTAGGAAAGAAGGGGCATTCTATTATGTCCCCCTCCAGCTATTGATTGGAGCCGCAGTGGCCTAGTGGCAAGGTCTCGACCTCGGGACCGGAGGGTCGCAGGCCCGAAACCGATTCCATTAAAGATTTGCCGTGTATGGGGCCTGTTGCACGCTAAATCATATACAGTGTCCAAACGCCCTCCCGTTGGTGTTGCGCCGAAGTTTTGAGAGGAGATGTCAGCTCTGGTGTCGTCCTGGTCATCTGATCGCAGTTCAAAATGACGAGGTTCATCCCTAAATAGCCCTCGTGTTGCTTCAAAACGGGATGTTAATATAACCTAACCTAATACAGCTATTGATCTTTTTAAAAAATTACACTCCCTTATATTGAATATTTTTATACTATATATAGCAAATAAATCTGGTTTCTAGGCAGTGTTTGTTAGAAATGTTATGTATTAACAATCAAGCTATTGATTTTTTTTAAAAAATTGCACTCCCTTATATTGAATATTTTCATACTATATATAACAAATAAATCTGGTTTCTAAGCAGTGTTTGTTAGAAATGTTATGTATTAACAATGTTATGTACTTTATTATGCTTGTTCAATAAAATTGTGACATTATATTTTGGGTTTTTTTGCATTTATTTGTATTTTAACATCTTGTTACAAAAATCAATGAATGTATTTAATTCGTTTTCTGGGTTGAAAAAATTAATGTGTATTGTTGAAAAAATAATTTGTTGAAGTTTAATATATTCTAAAAGAGATGGTATAATATTAACTTAATCAAAAAATTTAATATCCTGCAGAGTTTTTTAAAAAATTGAATTTTCTTTATGAAAATAACATTCTATTAGTTTTTAAATCTTGGAACTTGTGTATTTATTAAAAATTAATTTATTGTTGAATTTTTAAAGTATTCTGAAAGTATAATATTAATTAAAATAACAAATTTAGTTTCCTGTAGAGTTTAAGGAAACCACAAGTGAATTTTCTTTATGGAAATTACATTTTATCAATATTTGTATCTTGGAAAAATGAATGTGAATTTCTTAAAAAGTAATTTTTCGTTGAAGTTTTAACATGTTCCAAAAGAGATGGTATAATATTAGCTAAATTAATAAAAATTTATTTCCTGTTGGTTTAAAAACATTTTATGATCTGAAAGAATTTTTCTTGGAAAAAGAATAAATGAAATTATTAATATGAAAAATAGTTTATCTTCTTAAATTTTTTATCCACTGGTTATAAATGATTTCTACACTTCGAATAGGCAATTCAACTTTTTTTTTAATGTTTTGAATGATGTTTAATATTTACTTTTAATTTCTGTATTAAAGAAAAGGCTAATTTAATGAGAAAAAGAACGTTTTATGATTAGAATAATTACATAAACAATAATAAACGGCATTGTTATTAAAACAATGTCAAATTAACAATATATATATAAAAAATAAGCTATTCTTAAATTTAATAATCGATGAAAAACCAGTTAAATATCGAGTAAATGCCTATTTATTGTTTACATCGTTGTCACGACGAAAGGGATCGGTTTTGTTACCAGTCGCGTCGCAGTGACGTCACGCTGACGTTTTTTTGTTAGTTCCCTAGTCGGCCACAGATGGCGGACTGTCTATGTGAGGTGTAATGTTAAAAAAGTTGCCATTAAGGTCTATGGGAGTGAGATCTCTGATTCTTTTTCTCTGTGATTCAAATTTACCTGGTTTCAATACAATGAGAGGAACAAAACCTGATAAAAGAACTGCTAAAAATTTTTAATTTATTTATTTTTGAGGGTTAATTTTCATAACTGAGACATAAAATTAATCACTGTGTTGAAATATAATTTCAAATGAAATAAATTCGAATCATCTTTGGGGCAGTTGCGATACAGCACAACTAGGGAACTTCAAAACTACGTTGTTTGTTTTTAAAAAGATTGTGAATCACGTTTTTTCACTTCAACAAACATATGCACATTTCATATGCGTAATTTTCTGAATTAAAATCGTGGTTATTAATCGGTCGATAATCTGATAATTTGGATAGTTTAGTATTTAATATTTTTAGAAAAAGCGATTTATTTTTTCATCTTTAACTTTTTTTTCATCCATATAAATAAGTAGGTATTTGGATATTTTTTTTCCCCCAAATTCAATTAATTCTGAAACATTTTGTAGTCTTCTGATATTACTATTTATCATGTCTGAAGTTACAGAAATTGCGTCGAAAGTTGTTGTCGTTGCTGCAAAACCAGATAGGAAAGTTTTTAGACATAAAAGAGAGCCATATCGAGTATTCTTGCTGAAAATCCTGAGATTCTGCGGGCAATTAGCATTCTTCCTGCCAATTACAATTTCGAAATCCCGAAGACAATCTGGCGAATTAAAAAGTGTGGATCAAAATGTGTTGTTTTGCAATTTCTTGAGGGTTTATTAATATTCGCTTTAACTATAACTGATATACTTCAGACATTTACTAGCGTTGAAACTATCATTTTAGGAGATGTAACATATGGTGCATGTTGTATTGATGATTATACTGCTAGGGCTTTAGGGGCTGATTTAATGGTTCATTATGGACATAGCTGCTTAATACCAATTAATAGAACTGAGAATATTAACATGTTGTATATATTTGTTGACATCAAAATCGATTCTTTGCATTTACTCAACACTATTGAAAAGAACTTTGAAAAAGGCCCATTAGCATTGCTGAGTACAATTCAGTTTGTTTCAACTATTCAACAAATTGCATCGGATTTACAAAATCTTGGTTATAATATTGAAATTCCTCAAGCGAAACCTCTTTCACCTGGAGAAACACTTGGTTGCACATCTCCGAAAATTAAAAATTCTCAAAGAGTTGTATTTATTGGAGACGGACGATTTCATTTAGAATCTGCAATGATTGCAAATCCTACGCTTGAGTTTTTCAGGTATATTTAAAAAATTAATTCATAATAATGCTATTGTAAATAATACTAAAATAAAAGATTTAAAAGTTTCATTTTAATGTTGAAAAGACAGGGCAAAAAAATGTTAATATTTTCCTTATAAGAATCGATGCATGATTTTCTTTTTCAAATGTATCATATTTATGTAATATCACAAGAATTATAATTTCATTTTAGACTATTTTAAAAACCTACATATTACAAACTACTACCTAAATCATTGATCTATTAATCCTTTCTAGAGTCGTTTATTTCTAGTTATGGTATAATAAAATAATTTTGGATTGAGATTAATTTAAGAAAAGAAATTCTTTGGCTTATTTCATGACATTAGTTTTTGTTAATGAATTTCATTAATGAGTAATTAATTTAAAAGTCAAGACACTTTTTTATGCTTTGAGATAAAAAATTGGAATGTATAGGATTTTGTTTCATTGAAAAATTTGATAACTTTAAAATAGCTAGCCTTGTACATTTAAAAATTGATGAATTTGGTGGTAAGTGTACTTACCATGTCCCTATAGAAGGCGAAGTGACCAATTATTTACATTGAACTTCTTAACCCTGGCGAGGTCAAGCCCCTGACAGTTATATAATAGTTTGTGTGGCTTGACAAACATCATCCTCTTTGCTCATTAATAATAGTACATATTTTATTTTAATAATATCCTTCATTTTTTATTTTCATACATTTATCTATGTTTTTACTACATTGTGTATCATTTTTATCGGGGAGAACATGTAATAATAAAAGACTCAAAAGTAAATGATTTTATT
>BGPR01042212.1:495-13344 GCA_013235015.1 Araneus ventricosus | reverse complement strand
TCTTGCCAAGAATTAAATTAGCCACCAGTGACGTGAATCTACCATTCATTCTCAACCACCGCCAGTTCCCGTTAATTCCAGCTTACACGATGATTATCAACAAATCGCAGGGGCAAACTTTTGATCATGTTGGAATTTACCTCGATGAGCCTGTCTTTTCACAGCTCTATGTTGCACTATCAAGGTCTAGGATTCCAAATCACGTTAAAATTTACACAAAGACATCTGAAGTACAAAGAAAATTATTAAACAACGAAAAATACTTCACACGGAATGTTGTTTACCAAGAGGTTTTTTGAATAAAGAAATATTTAAATAATATGTAAATAAAAAAAATATTTCCTGTCATAAAACATATGTTTATTTTATTTGTTTTCATTCCATGTTAAACATTTCTCTCGCATGCATATCTATTTAAACACGTCAAATTTGAAGGGAAATCTCTTGAATGAAGAGGCAATTTGCACTCGACAAACCATGACGGGTGATTTTCTAATTTTTTATATAGCTTATAGTTTAGGATGCGTTTTTCGAAGCGGTCCCGAAAGGAGGCAAAAGGCTGTACTATTAATGCATCTTTCTCATTTATTGAGACTTTTGTATCACTTATTTGAAAATAAAAATGCTCTATTATCAACCGAACGCTTGATATGTGCTTCCATCGACTGAATCATTCAAAAACATGATTTTTAGTTTCTGTTTACTATATTTAAACCAAAGTTTATTTTTTACATTTATCGGGCATGGCTGTTGTTGAATATAATATTTTTAAAAAATTTCATCATGCTTTTATGGCAACAACGAATACTTTCTACCAATGCAGGTATAATATATTTTGTTCCCAAATAATGCCATGTCGGTCAAAAAAAAAAATTATGTTTTAGCAACAATATATATATATTTTTTTTTTTTTTTTGCCTACGCTTTTGTTATTGATTTCATACCCATGAAAATCTAAAGTAATCGTAAATAATTTATGCAGGATAACTTGTGAAAACGTCTGATTGTGCGATATCGTTTCAATTTACTTAAGAATTTTGAACTTTTATAATAATAATGAAATTCAATCAATACAAAGGATCTATATATATCAGTGGCGAATCTAGGATTCCGGTCTGGGGGGGGGGGCCGGAGGTCATAAAAACTTTGTATCGTCATGATGAATATCAAACCTCAAGGCTAAAGTAAATCAAAACACTCTAACTTTACAGACTTTACTCACCTGACAATAAGAATCATAAAGAACAATACAATACTTTCGATAATTTGATAAAAATTACAATGAAATAACTAGCCAAAAAGTGTCTTCGACAGCGTCAAAGCTACAAGTACGAGTAGATTGACTACAAAATTAAGAAAATTTTCGAGCCTGTCAAGCCAGAAAGTAATGTTGAAATGTTTTTATTATTTTTTAGAAAGAGAGAAATTAAGAAAAAACAGTTGTAATAATGTTAAATAAAATCAATTATTCTGGCTTGGCTCTGGGGGGGGGGGGGGGGGGGGCCCCCAAGCCCCCCCCCGGGATTCGCCCCTGATATATATAAAATACTAATGCGGAAAAAGGGGGTTAATTTATCTTTTGTCGATGGCAACGTATGCTACCAAACAAAACCGGAAGTCCGCCATGTTAGGCATAACTTCATAGGAATAGCCTGTTACTATATTCGTTGTGGTGTAAAATAACTTTTTCTCGCAAAAAAATGAGACGTAGAGTTCATAATATTTCTTACAATATAATGAAACTTTGGATGAAATAATTTAAAAGAGATTAGTTAGAAATGAAGGAGATGGCTTATGAGAGTCAGAAAACGTTCAGGTCAAAGTCAAGATAGTTTAAGTCAGCGACTTGGGTTTATCTAAAAAAAAAAAATTTGAATCAAAAACTTGCAAATAAGTTTTATCACACAAACTTTCCCCTCAATCTAAAATTCAATAATCTTTAAAATTATGTTCTACATTTTAGTATTTAATTCAGAATTCCTTATTATAAATATAAATCTTTTAGCAATTTCTTCTTAAATTCATAAGCAGATGGCCCCATGGCTTAACAGAATGGTCTGTAAATATAACATTTTGTCCATTACTACTGTACCTCCAATGGACCTTATGCACCCTTTGGGTTCGAGAGTATAGAAAAACAGCTGTGGAGGAATGAACAAAACGATCGGCCTATAAGCGACTCAGAAATAAAAGCAGTTCTGAGTCAGCTGTTTAAGACTAACCAATGGCTGCCTCCGGCAGGTCACGTGTCGGAGGATGTGACGTCACATGTATAAGGTCCATTAACGTTTCATCTGCCCATGCAGTACCTGCAAATAACGTTCTATTCTATCGCATAGTGCCTACAAATAATGTTTTATTCGAACGCATCGTACCTGCAAATAAGGTAGACTAATGTTCAGGGTCAAAAAATTTTATTCCTTCTTGATTAAGGTAAAAGCAATAAAAGGAAACAGCTTAAGATTTTTATTTATTAATAATATTGTCTTTTTATGTTCATAGTGCTAAGATGTCACACTACAATCTCTTTATTAATAATATTAAATATAATTTATTTTTAGAATTAATTTTTAGAATAATTATATTTATTTTAATTTTGCAACTCTTATTTATTTGTTTATTTTCATTAAAGTTTTATTTGAAGAAAAATATCTTTTTTGAGGCTAAAAAATTTTATACTGTGCTGATTTAAGTTAAAGCATCAAAAGCAAAATAAAGCTGATTCATATATATATGTAAAGATTTTAAAATAATTGTGCTAGGACATTCAGTGTCTTCACTGTAGCGAGCGAAGCGAGCATGGTTTGCGTAGCAAAACTGGGAGGGTTGCAACGCACTCCTCCTGGGGGTCGGCGAGCTTTAGAGAGCAGGGGGAAGATCCCCCTAGTAATTTCTTTAAGCATCTTCGGTCTGATCGTGATTTGACTCTTCACTTTTCTGTTCATTCTAACAATTACTGGCATGATATAACATTGATATAACACATGAAACACTTGATATAACATTAAATTTTATATCAGAATATATTTCGAATAGCTTCTATCGGTTTTACTTCGAATAGATTCTATGGGTTTCGAATAATTCGGGATTTTCATAACAGAAATATCTACAAAAAAAGTTAGTTTATAATCGAGTCAATTCTTACTCACGTGATATACGTCAAAGCTCCGCAATGTTTTTAATTTTGGAATCCATTGCACATGGAAAGATGAAGAACCTATAACGCAGCGTAAGACAATACGCAGTTAAATGTTCGATGGCATGCGGTGTTATTTTTGTCATGGAACTGTGGTGCCATTGATTTGTGCAATATGTTGTTAGTCTAAGTATTGGAATCCATTGCACATCTTGCTGGAAAGATGAAGAACCTAATACCACAACGCAGCGTAAGACAATGTGCAGTTAAAAATGCTCGATGACATGCGCTGTTACTTTTGTCCTGGAACTGTGGTGCCATTGATTTGTGTAATCTGTTGTTAGTCCAAGTATTGGAATCCATTGCACATCTTGCTGGAAAGGAAAATGACCTGATATCACAACGCAGCGCAAGACAATGTGCAGTTAAAAATACTCGATGACATGCGCTGTTTCTTTTGTCATGGGATTGTGACGTCATGCTAATTGGCTCCATTATTGTTCTATGTAATCTGTTGTAAATCAAGTGTTTACAATTTTAAAAAACTCTATTCGTTCTACACCTTCGGGTGAGTGAATCGACGTGGGTAATTCCAAAAACCTCGTAAAAGTCAGATTTAAAAGGACAAAGAAGATTGTGTTTAAAATCTGGAAGATTGACAAGATTTGTAAAATTCTTTTACAGATGTCAACATGATATAAATAAACAAATGTCATTCGTTCAGAAGACCTTTACCGCAATACGATTGCCGATTCAAAAACTCGAAGCTCTCATGCTTTGATGTGATGTTGTTGAATGAAATCGCGATGCACACATTTCCTTAAAAAGAATTCTGAGGCTGAGCGTAAACAAGATCTTGATCTTTTCTGAAAATATTATTTTTTCTTCAAAAATTTCATTTTTAATACGTTTAAATTTGAGAAATACCAACACATTCTTTGATGTACTTATAAATCATAATTGAGGCGACTTTCCCCACTAATCCATCTATAACTTCGGTCAAGGATGCCGAAAACTTTCGAGAGTACCTTCACGTGAAAATCAGCACTTCCATTATTTTACGGAATGATATGTAAACTTCTGAACGGTCAAGTGAGTATCTCCGTAGATTTTTTTTATGACCCAGAAGAAAAAATAGCCATTATAGTACCTGCTCTCATTTTAAGCGGATGCAAAAAATGCAATTAATTAGACAAGTAAGAATTAAAAACAAACAAAGTAAGTTTAAAATTGTAAGCAAAGGACATTTAGGTACAAATTAAATCAGATATTCACAAAGTTTCATTACATAAAGTTGATAAAATTCAATGGAGGAAAACCGCAGATCGTAAAATTCTGGTGAAACTTCTCTACAGCGGTCACCCTTCGTTCCCAGGAAAATTAGCCGCTCAGAGAGGTGGCCGTTCTAAAGGGGTTCCATGTTTGGAAGTACAAAATACGTATTCAAACAAATCCTTATTCGTTATTGCAAATAAAGTGAATTTTAAGATTCATCTAAAATAAGAAGTGCTTTGAAAATTTTTAATTTCTTTCGAAAAAAAGATACAGTTTGCGTTTGCTTGGATCTTTCAGCCTTTTCGGAGGTAACTTTTTTTTCCATTTTTTTAATCTGAAAAATAAATTCCTAATCGTTTCGTCTGTAGTTGTTGAGGAATGGACAATAATATCCTCTATTTTTTTCTAAAATCTGCTGAGCTGAAAATTTTATTCTCTGATAGTCGCAACACATATCAGCAGCTTCTTTGTCAGAGTTCGAATCAGCGTCTGCAATGCACAAATGAACTCTTGAATGCCTAACCCCGGTACAGACCGAAGTTCACTTTACTCTTCACAGTAGAGAAAGGAATCGTTAATTTCGATCTGATTGCCTATGTTGTTTTTGAGGGTATGATTATTTCCTTTCCTCCCTTTTCTCTTAATAAATGGTACAAGATAAGAGAGACGGACGGAATGTACTTCTTTGAAGTTGAAAGGGCAAAATCTTGTCCGTTCTGAGGGATTTGCGTGGCCGTTTGCAGAGATTATTTTAACACTATGTCTTGTCTATGAGCCAAAAATTCCGTCCCAAACAAGAGTGACTGTTGAGAGGGGTGACCGCTTAAAGTTACACTGTAACTGCAAATAAGAATCCATTTAATAAGCACAAAATGTTACATTTTTGTTAGAGTTATGAATTATGCTTTAAGTATTTCATTGGAATGATTGATAATTTCGCTCTGAATGTTTTTATCAAATATCTGTATTTTTACAAAAGACGGGGAAAAAAAGACGGTGAACTCTTTCTGCTTTGGAAGACATTGATTTCTTCTTTTCAACCTATTTTATCAGCTTATCAAAATACTCTTTAAAGCAACAGATGTTTCTGTATCCTTGCGTTAAATCTCCTTTACTGTCTGATAAGTGATTTTGATTTTCAAACAAAAAAAAACCATTCAGACGTCTTGTGAAAGGATTAACTGTGACAAAGATTTTTTCTTTTGATAAAGCGAGACAAAAGTATTTATCAGATCATATATATTATATTAACTAACGCAATTTTTATATGAGCATAAATTATTCTTGCTTTTTACATTCAATAATAATTTCAATATTTAGCAATGTATGAACCAATTAATTTTAAAAAAAGTGAAAGTTTTTAAAAAAACTTTGGCTTGATTTTTGGATTGAAATACGAATCAAAGGTTTGTGGTTTGCTTAAATACGCAACTCCTCTCGTAGCTCTTCTCAGTTGAAGTTGTAGCGGTTACAATCAACTGCCTTCTCCTTTCTATGGTAGGTGGCGCTACTGGAGCCATCTTTTTCCCATGATGCCTCTCTGTTATTCTTGTCTGTGTGCTTGTCTCGTGATGTTGTTCTCTGTCTTGTCTTGTGTCTTGTAACTTTAATGTTCTGTGCTGTGGAACATAGCCTAATAAAAAATGGTTCCTAAAATTGAATGGATTCTTCAGCAGCACTACACACAAACTTGAGTCTCGTCCCTCTATAAAGTTTATTTTGCTAAACGATCAATCTTTTAAAAAAAAATTCGCGTGGAATCAAATACTAGGGCAACAGATTGCATAGATTACTATTTCTCGTTTGATCCCATGAATTTTGATTCAATATTAGTTACCATGCATACTTCTTACAGAAAAATTTCCCAATTATTATTTTGAATCCTTTTCGAATAAAGTCCTTAGTCCTTGAACAAATGGAATAGAATGGATTCCTTGTTTGCTTTTTTTCCGATTATTTCCGAGTTTATCTTTGTTTTTTGGCTTTCTTTGCATGATATTTATTACCATGCAAAAGATTACTGTAAACTTTAATCACAGACATGATTTCTGTTATCTGAATAATTTTAACATTGGATAAAAAATAATAATTAAGACTCGCCTTTCTCTCAAAGACAATTTAAAATCTCAAAATTGCCAGTGATACATAACCTGAAGTACGATCAGCGTAGTATATATAAGAGCACAATCGGGTAATAAAAGATAGAATTGGAAATGCGTGGTTGTAAAATCTTATTCTGGGGCGGAGTGTGCTGCTTCACTTTTGGCAGCAAAAAGTAGCTGAATCCAAGATTGAATTGCAAGCTTGGTTTATTTATTTATTTACTAGCAGTACGCGCACGGCGTTGCCCGTGGAATCAGAACTTTAACAAAATGAAAAAAGAAAAAAAACCCGCCCGCACTATGACATGAAAAAGTTTTGAAAACAAAATCAAAACAAAAGATACACATTTTTTGATTTTCCTGCTTATTTTTTTTTCGCACTACAATACAGAGTATGTTAATCCAAAACAGTATTACAAAATTGGAACGTGAAAATGATTATTATACAGCAAGCAAAATATAAATCAAATAGGAAAATAATAATCGAAGTAATTCATTCAGGTGAAGGTCATGACGTATCCTGCCGTTCGCCAATCAAAATTGGTATCAACGTTCCGAAGAAGTGCCGCGTGAAGAACTCGATCGAGAAAAATAACTCTCAACGGCCCAGGAAAAAATTAATTTAAAAAAAAAACGGGAAAAGATATTTTAACCGTTCTTGTTTTAAATCCGACAGAACGTTCTAGTTATAAGCTGAAAAAATTGAAAATAATAGTGTTATTAGAAAGTCGGATGCAACAAATTTAAAAACAAAACTAACATTTAAATGGCAAAACTGAATATTTTTTAAAAATTCTCAAAATTCAGTAAATTACGTTAGAAATTCAAAACTAACTTCATTAGAACGGAAATCGTGTGCTCTTTTCGATGGTCTACCTATTTTTGCCGTACAATTATTCGAAACCATTCTACTGAGAAATTAGTGCGAAAAATCAACCAAAACAACACAAAAAATTAAATAAACAAATTTCTAGATCAAAATCTAAAATTTCGGCTTCGAGGTGCATTCAGTCACCATTACGACTACCTGTGTGCCAAATTTCATGGCTGTAAGTGCGATAGATTCGTCTGGACATCGCAGACACACACACACAACACACACGCACACAAACATTGCCTTTTATAAGTATAGATTTATTCGGGATTTAAGGTCACTAAGGGGCTCTTGATTGGTTTCTCAGAATTTTACTTCCAAAATGAGAACTTTCATTTCAAAACTGAATTCGAATTCATTTTTTAGCGAAACTGCATCAATTTTTTCTAACACGCGAGGAATACCATCGATACGACTTTTATTTTATCCCGCGACATTTTCTTTTGTGTGTGTATGTGTTATCGCCGAAACATACATTTCGTCAAACGAGGCTGTCAAAACACATAGCTGCAGAATTTCAGCACAGCAACTTTCTAACTTCTTTCAGCAAAGCCCAATGCCTTCAGTCATGACACGGTTTGTGGTGGTTTACTGCTAGCTTTCATTATTGAACCATTCCTCTTTGAAGAACAATTTTAACAGTGCCCATCTTAGGTTCCGCAAATTCATGGATGCACGCTATGCATCCATGCCAAGAAAATTCGCGGTACTCGATCTTCAACAGCTGGATATCTTAAAAACAAGAATTTTAACGTAGAACTACGTTCCTCCCATTGGAGTCTCAGGAAGGAAATTGATTCACACGCCAAAACGCCACATAAAACGTTGTATGGGAGAACCTCTATATATCGGTAACTACATGTGTTAAAAACATAACTAATGACTTATTTTAGAGATAAAGGGTAACAACAGAAGTTACAAAAATAACTTACGAGGAACTTCGAGAATCAAAAGAGACACGCGAGTAAAGTAGTCCTACGCCTTAAACATCAACGGTTGTCTGAAAAGACAACCTCCCGTCATTTCTTATGCATTAACAGGGCTCCACAGGCTAAAGTCGGACCTCTATTTAACGAAGTTGCTAAATCCCGAAAAAAAGTTCGTTATATGGAAAATTCGTTAAATAGAGATTCACCTTTTAAAATACTTTAAATTACAAACAAAGTGAAAAAGTGTTTTCTCCCATAATACGTCTCGCATCTTTGCATTGCACCAAAAGCCCTTTCAGGCGTATTTTCTTCAAACTGTAATCAGCATCGGGTTGTTTCAAATGATTTTAGCATTTCATCATATGAAGGTTTGTTGGTTTCTGCATCATAATCATTTCCATCTACATCATCTTTGTCGCAATTCATTGCTGTATTGTTTTTATTTTTCACACTGTCCAAAATATCCAATTCAGTTAGTGTTTCCGAGGTTTCAGCTTCAGAATCAAGTGAAAGAAAATCATCAGTCAGCACATCATCGTTTTTCCTTGATGCTCAAGCCCTTTCGCTTTGACATTTTCCAGCTACAAGAACCGAAATTACCAGCACGACTCTGATCAACAATCTAGAAAACAGGAGACTAGTTTAAGGACACGGGACAGCTCCGTTGAGGGTAAAAGTGGAATATTGAAAGTTTTTCTAGTGAAGTTGAGCAATGGTAGATAAGGTTGCACTTCCTGATTGAAATATAAAATATGACAACGATTTTATGACTCTCAGGAGAATTAAGCGAGTACAGGTCATTGATCACCTGCACGATGTTTTTAAAGAAAGATAAATTTGAAATTTTCAAAATATTTTGAGAAATAAGGAGAAAAAATGTTGGATCACAAGAAAAAGTTCGACAAATGAAATGCACTCGCTATTTGGATTATTTACGAAGAATTCAGAAATGTTTTGGTTTCAAAGGAAGATTCGCAAATAGAGGTTCGTTAAATAGAGGAGTCGACTTAATGTTACTTTACATCATTCAGGCATATACCTAATTGCAATTTTATTGATCTAAACCATTTAACTCGATCCTTTAAGTATTTTTGTTTGCTCCCGCAGTGAAGGCAATTTGATTCGTAGGAAAAATTAAAATTTTAACAACCTGTCATTATTGCTTTAGAAGTCGCCTTCACCATTTTCAAGATTCTTCTCCTATTACTGGGATCGTTCTACACTTTTGCGTTTCACAAATATTTTCTCCGATGTTGTATTGCATTCCAGTACATTTCACAACTATTCCCGTGAAATATTGGTCATTTCTGTGGCAATACATGTTGCGGATCTGCATAGCACAGAATGAGGTCCTTCTTAGTAACTCTCAGCGTCACGTGACTTGGCTTTAGCTTCTTAGTGATATTAAAGCACCGCTCTTCGGCGAATTTTTAATTATTTGTCTTCTGCTATCGCATGTGAAGAAATCAAACTACATTCTAATTATGATTATTTGGATGTTTCTCAAGAAAATGATGAATACATTTTGGGCTAGAGTAAAATAAAGGACGAATCTTCAGCATTTAGTAAAGACATTTGGTTTAAATCATTTGAAAGGCAAATCACGTGCACTGACAGCCAATAAGAAGCGACCCATTCTCTATATAGGATCCGTAAATATCGATAATCTATCAGAATGTTCACGATAATTCGTCTCCAGACTTTAATCTACACCTTTTAGTTTGAAGACCTCAGAAGCTTCCCTTGTGCCACTTAACATTTACAAGGATCACACTATTAAAAGCGATTGTGCAAGTGCAGAAGAATCCCAAAATCTATAAGAAACTGAGAACTCTGGACATAATTGTGTGAAGTGGGGTTGGCTGATGAGACGGAACAAAATAGATAAAGCAGCAGAGGAGATTTTCAGGTGAAATTGCTCTAGTAAGTTATTTATTATATCAATGGCGCCTAATGGATGTAAAATCAATATTAAAAAATTTAAAAAATTAAAAAGGTATCATTTATAATTATATTAAAGTATATGTAAACCTTTGTGCTTTATATTTTGCAAAAGCATAACCGTTTATTTAACCCACTGGTTTTGTTTCAATAATTTTGTCCCTCTAGATAGCGAAAATGCACTGCGCGGCGGTTTCAAAGGTACGAGGTCAATCCAGGCTTTGCTCACATGTAGAAAGCTTCAAAATGGGGCATTAAGAGACACAAGCTAAACTTTTTTCGGTTTACCTGGATGCAGAAAATAGTGAAAAGCATATTAAAAATGTTTACTCGGTGGCACGGCTCTTCAGCTCAGAAACAAGCAGTGCTGCAAAGTTTTCGATGGTACTGGGTTTACTGGAAAACGTTTGAATAGTGTTCAGATTTACCATAGAAACCTGCATTTTTTTGTTTCAATTTTCTCGAACGAAAGGTGTGCAAATGACACTTTTTGAAGATCCACCGTACATCTTTTCTTACCTCTAGTAATAATGATTGATTCTCCCTAATAAAGGTTTTATCTGAATAATATTTTGTTGAAAATTATCTAAATATATTTTTTCAGAGTGATTATGACAAAAAGCGAATATTCGATAAATAGCCCATTTATTTGATTAAAATACGATTCAATTCTTCTTCTGCGGATTCATTCTTCACCTAGTAATAGGTACAATCTGATACGTTTGTACATATCCTGGTTTTGATTCTTGTCCTGATTTTAAAAAACATGCTATTTTTAATAAAATGTTCTAGATTGTCCTTTATTTATTTCTAAAATGAAATAAATTCTTCAATTAAAAAAACTAACTAAGTATGCAATATAAAAAAAAATTTGCTTTTTAAATATTCTTTCTACTTTTATTATACATAGAACGTGCTAAAATTATTCTGTTTAAAACTACCAAGAGTAACTGTGAACAACCCGCATTTTACAGAGAATGTTGCGTCACTTTTTATCTTAAAGTTGAAATTGAATGTCTCATAAACTAAATTAAACCCCAAAACGGTAAATGTTTCGAAAATAATAATTTTCTTAATATCCCATATTTCTAAAATTATTTACTTTAAAAACTTTACTTCCATAATTTATCTGAATAGCAAATCTGTCAAATTAGTCAAAAAATATTCTAACTACAGAATTTTAAGACGTTAGACCATTTATTCAAAATCACATGCGGAGATGAAGATATCAGGGCTGACGAACACTCCGTTAGTCCGTGCCCCATGCAAATAAAAAAAATCGAGGGGCAAAATTACTTAGAACAGAATGAGAAAAGATCAACGGAGTTTCTGAATTAATTGAAAATTTTCTGACAAAAAATATAAAACAATAAACAATCTGACTTTATGTTTACTAATACGCAAAACTTTCAGGCAATACTAGTAATCTCTCACATATTTTTGCAAATGTCTTTCAGGGTGTATGGTGTAAACAGTCAACACACAGATAATGGAAGAATGAGTTTATTTACAAATGCAGGAAAACACGTAGCACAGATACAGGAAGCAATGCCTTACTTGATTACCAATGTAAATGGACAACAATTCACAGGTAATGACAGTTCAGCACCTTGATATCTAATCAACACGACAGTCAAATAACTAGTAACGAAATAACAGCTCAGCTCACTCAGCTGGTTAGCTCACACAAGGATAGAACTCCGAGCACGTTGCGCTTTCAAGCGAAGGTCGAATCGATCTTAAGACGCTCTTCTGAACTAAGACGCCGCCATATAAATATTCTCTCCGACAGGCCGGACGTCACATGGTGTTTTCTCGTGATTCCTTTCCTAGTAGAAATATCAGAAAAGGGTTGCATTTTCAGGACCATCATTCGCTAATATTTCGCCAATAAAATGGTCGCAATTCGAAACGGTGCCATAAGTCGCTGAGGTCACTCCATGCTAACCTTGTAAAACTCTTCCCAACCATAAGGACTTGCATTGCTGGGGAAAAACTTCCATGTTGTAAGAATATAAAGTGCAATGTCACAGTATGTATTTGTGTGTGATATCTGTGTGCATTTTAAAGGCAGGTCACCGCTGGTCTTTACAGGTACCGAGTGCAGAAGGAATTTGGGACAGCAATATCCCAAACAAGATTGTCAGACCTCATATATTAGGGTGGTATGAACTCAGCAACAGTTTGGGTTCTGGATTAGTGAAGGGAATTCTCTGGAAATAAAGTTAATTAAAAATCAGTCTGAATTATGCCTGTTAAGAATTGTAAAGGAACCATACTCTTTTTTTTAGATGCTTTACATTAAAGTTCTTAGGGCGCAATTTTTACTTTTTCGAGAGCAGTTCAAGGAGGCTAATCCGACCCTGATGATATTTCGTAGCCAGATCCCGAACTCTTTAAAGAAACTTTAAGTGTAGGTGGGCAAAAAAACCGTTTCACTGCTCTGCTTTCTAATTTTTTAACTCATAAAGTGCCGTTTCAATTTCCATTTCTTTTGCGAGAAATAAATAAGAAAAAATTATAGGGCCGCACTGTATGATCAAAGTATCTGGACACTTTTTTAGTTTACATTTTCCGGAATTTCTCAGAAAA
>BGPR01042211.1:0-13344 GCA_013235015.1 Araneus ventricosus | reverse complement strand
AAATTTGTTTCTGGAATGGCAAAGTTGTTTAAAAAGAGTAGAAAAATTTATTATTTGAGTTTCAGTTTTTAACTTCGTATTTTCATACAATAAAAACAGACATTTGTTGTCGGTAAACTGGAGATTCCTCATTTAGATTTTTAATGACGAATTTATTTTAGTTTTTAGAGTATCAAACACATCCTTAGAGTGGGTGTGCAAGTAATAATTTGCAGAGAATTTCAAACATTTAAAGTCCGCAAACAGGATACTTAACTGTAAGTAGAGATCTTTGATTTGTTTATTTAGTTTCAATAACAAAATCTTCTTGATTCTCGGAGACTTTAACTCAAGATACTAGATTTGGGGCTATGATAACGAGGAACTAAAAGGAATTGCTTGATTTTATCTCTCTACAAAACCTTTCAATTTGCAATAATATCGATTCGGGACAAATTTTTGTTGCCAATATTCGGTTTGGTTGCCCCTATTTAACCCTTATTTCAAATTATTTTTCTCGTCTATTTAAAGAGTGGCAAATTTTGGACACAGAATCCTTCAGTGATCCCAAAGACGTGTGTGTGCGATTCGACAGCGCGTTTTTTGTCTAGAAAATGATTTTTACTTCAAAACCAAATATGCTGAATCTAAGTTTATTAAAAATTTTCAAAAAGATTTAATACTTTTAGAGAATTTACTGTCTTCGATTACTAACATTGATGAATTACTTGAGAAGTTTATCAGTTACGTTATTTCACGTTCTTTTAAGTCTTTTAAGAAAAAGCCCAACCCAAAAAGTTCAAGTTAAAATTCTGGAATAATAACCTCAAAATTCAGAGAAATAGCTTCGTAATTTTTATAAAAAATGAAAAAGTTGAAAAATACCAACGGACCCTATTAAACGATCAGTGCCAGTGAGCTTAATTATGAAAAAGAAAGGAGTATTTACAAGATAATGATTTTATAGGCAAAGTTTATAGGCGAAAAGTAACGAATATTTATAGGCATATCTTAGGAATTTTTAGAGTATCAAACAAATCCTAAGAGCGCGTGTGCAAGTAATAATTTACTCAGAATTTAAACACAGGGAGTCCGCTGTAATCGTGGTCAGCAGCTAATTTCACTACCACATATACTGCCAGTTGGAAAAATGCTTTAATTGACGTAAAGAGTTACATTTTATGTTACTCGAGTCAATAACCCTCTTATACCGAGCGAGACGGTTCGGGGCGGTCTAGAAATTTCCCCTTAACAGCGACGAAGGCCGGTTCTGGGTGTTTCGCTTCTTTTGAGGGGAGGTAACGTTCTGAAATCGTTTAGGAGACAAGCGTGTAGGAGATGCAATTATCCTTGACCATCGCAGCCCATTTCCTTGCGCTTTATGGGAAGGTTATAGCAGGGGTGGGGTAAATGACCACCCAGGTTGGAAGAGTCCAATTCATGTTGCATCCTGCCAAAAAGTCCCGGTTTTAAAGGGGGTTGAGGAAAAAGTCGGCTAGGGATTAAAGAGATAAATGCATTTTTGAAAAATTTACGATGTCTAAATTTTTATACGGTCCCCCGGTCCTATCAGTCATATTTAGTAAAATATTTTTGACACAGTACTTAGGTAACACGACGCGGTCCACAATATTGTTCAATATTATATAAAATTATACGATATTGTACAATATTATATAATATTGCGAATATTGTTCAATATCGTACAGTATTATACAATATATTTGTGCTGCTGGGGTAACTTTTTAAGCAAAAAAAATCTCCCTCCTCTGCGACAAAAACTGAACCAGTTATGAAGCTTGGAATTTGTTTATTTTAAGCCAATCGACCGCCACCTCGAGCTGGCGCTGTCGGTTGATTGGTAAATGTTGCTGAAGGGGAGACATTAAAATTTTCTAAAATAGGGATATCGAAAGTTTCATAACTCGATCAGTTTTAGCCACAGAAGAGTGGAACTTTTTTATTTAAAATATTACCTTTCCAAAACCATCTTACTAAATATGATTAGAGCTAGAGGTCTGTATAACAATTTAAATTTATTTTTTCAGTTCAGCATCACATTTATCGACCCAAACAACATAAAATATAATTCTTTATGACATTTAAAGCATTTCTCTAACTTCAAGCATACGCCTATCTTTTACGGTTTAGAAATTATCTTTTAGAGTGGACACTCTGTATAATGTTTCATAGTATTTACATGATTATTTTATCATCAATTTTTGATCGAACATTTAACTTCTAAGTATCAAAAAATGCCTGTAAATAAGTAGAAATCCGATACACGCAAGTCCTGTAGTTTGAATTTGACCATACAGACCAGAAACTTCCTCAACAGATATGATATTTGTATTCTATCTTTAAATAAAGAGGTTCGATGGATGTTCATGAAAATTCCAGGATAACAACTAGATCTTTATTGAATTTTATTGTTATGTTACATTGGCATACGATAGAACAGCATTTATAGCTTAACCCTCTCATACCGAGCGAGGCGGTCCGGGCCGTTCTAGAAATTTCCCCTTAACAGCGACGAAGGCCGGTCTCAGGCGTTTGGCTTCTTTTGAGGGAAAGAGAGGTTCCGATATCGCTTAGGAGAGAAATACGTTAGGGAGTCCATTTACCCTTGCCCATAACAGCCCATTTCCATGCGCTTTAAGAGAAGGTTATAGCAGGGGTCCGGGATGGGGTAAATGACCACCCAGGTTGGCAGAGTCCAATTCATGTCTCATTCTCCCAAAAAGTCCCGGTTTTGAAGGGGCTAGAAGAAAAAAGTCGTCTCGGGATTAAAGAGTTAATCTTCGGATGACCAGGTGGAAATTTGAAACATGAAAGGGCATGTGGGGTCATTCAGTGACCCCATTGTTAACCCTCTTTGAACCCAATTATTTTGAACTTTTAGCAGTGAGGTTAGAAAACTTCGCTTTTAAAGTAAATGAATCGATCTTTTTTGTATTTAATTATATCTCTGAAATCTTAAGAATACTTTATCCGTGATATTTTAAGAAAATATACATATAAATACGAGATATTTCCTCTTGAACTGAACATGAAAACCACGTGTTTATTTACCATATCAAATAAAGCACAAAACTTAGCTTTTAAAATACTTAATAATGCATATATAAGAGTTGCAGCCATGGAAAAAAATCAAAAATGCGATGAAGTTGCAATAAAATACTTCAAAAATTAAATGATGATTAATTCACATTAGGATTAGGAATGCGAATACAAAATGTTCAATTGAACTTAATCATCATTCATTTGATAGTAATCATTTTGATTGTTGCAATCATGACGTATTGTTGTTATGATATCGACATGATTTTTACAAACAAATTGATTACACTTACCACATATCTTGGTAGATTTTTTGTCGAGTGTTCTTAGACACACAAGGCACCGACTACGCTTCTCAGAAGGTAATGCAATTTTTTATATATTTATTTTTTTCATTGGGGAAGCGATAACTTTAGAATTCGTAATAAAATAGTGTAAAACTCAGCTATAAAAATGATGAAAACACTACATTTTTTAAAAATTAAATATTCGACAGAAATCTCGTTGGGGTCATTTTATGACCCCACCTGGTCATTCAAAGGCTAAACAGCATTAGCTATGCTTCTAGTAAAATGTGTTCCTAAAGCTTATATTGTTAATACACTGACGATTCTATTAGTTGTTTTCAAAATGTATGATATCCATGAACAACATTATTAATGTTAGATGTTAAATTCTTTTACAATCAACTGTTCAAATATGATTTGAATCAAGCTCTTCATGGAATTGCAGACTAAATTTTACTAGTTTCTAAAATTACATATGCTAAACTTTAAGCCAATTCTTAAGAAAGAAAACTGAAATTTCAAATTAGAAGATAGTGAAAAAACGAATCTAGTGAAGGAAGGGATAACTGTCTTAATAGTATAATAATGCGTCCTGTAATGATAAGAAACTTACGGAAAAACTTCTTATCAATACAGGAAATCGCAGGAAAAGTTGGCATGTTAAGATAATCTGAAACATATAGAAATTTGCATACTGATGAAATATAATTATAAAATCCATGACGGCATAAGTAGCTTCTTGCATCCTGTTTGGCATTGTTTTCTTACAAAATGGAACTGACATCGCTCAAATCTTTATTCAAATATCATTTTTGAAATTTTAGTAAAAGAGAAATTTTACCCTGGCAACAAAATAATTTTTAATGGACAAAAGAAGAATACTGTTTTGAAATGATTTTATTAACCAAGATTTTGAATTATCGGCAAATATAAAGCATCTACAGATTGATTATTATTTGGATAATTTTATTTCAATAAAGCATAATTAAAAAACTATATACTCTTTATTAGTATAAAAGTTTTGTAGTTACTCTTGTTGTAGTTTTTTAGTTCTCAAATTCGACTGGTACCATATAACACATCGTTTTAAATTGAATATTATAATGCTTTCAGGAAGTGCTGATGCAAACAGCAATAAGTGAAGAACTTAATTTTTTAAAAAAAATATCAGAAATTCGAAATAAATTAATAATAAGAAGTTTAAACATTGGTCTACATCATAAGTATGTTTTAGTTCATTAACCTATTACAGTAGAAAATACTTTCTACATATACTATTGCGTTCAAAAAGTATCAGAGTTGCTACCATAAAATAAAAGTTAGCAATTTATTTGTCAACTAGCTTATAATCCAGAGTTGCTCGTGTTCAAAATTTGTTCATGTGCCTCGTCCGCTTCTTTTTCTACAAATATTGTCATTAATTTTTCCCAAGAAACTTAAATATTCTTTGAATCTTTTCTTGTTGAATTAAAACTTCCAAATATAGCCTTTTTTTATTACCTTATAAACAGTATGGTTTGAATGAAAATGCCTAATGTTTATAAAAAGAACATTTGTTCTAAACTTTTAAACCATATACCGTAACTAACTAATTCAACTTTACAATATACAATCATGATATACATAATGTACCTAGCGTAGCTAATTAAAAATATAAACTTAAAAATCTGTTGAACGAGCAAAATGTTGCCAAAAATATATGCTTCAAAATGAAACATAAAAAAATATAAGAAGGATTTTTTCGAATGTTTAATAAATTAAATCAACGGGAATCGTTTGCAGAAGAAATGCGTTTCTGAAAAATTTTAAAAATCGTTAAGAATCAGGAAAACTGTACAGCAACTTCAAATTACGCGAATTAGAATGGGGATATTCTAGACTTTACAATGATATAATAATTACGGTTCTCTCATGAGAAAATATGCAGACAACTTGCGGAAAATAGCAAAAAATATACAGACAGGGCGACGTCGAAGTTCAAACGTCACCCTCCAAGCGTGGCGTGGAAGTTTAGAAGAGAGAGTGCTGTCTCGTGTCTCCCCCTTGTCATCCGATCAGGATCCAAAATTACGAGATCTGTCCCAAAAATAGCTGTGTTCAAAACCCTAGTAGCACAAAAAAAAACCGCACATTTATGCGTAGTTAAAAATGGGAAATAAGGGCTTTTTTCTCTCTTAATACTTCTGAATTGGTCTCCTTCCCATGCTAGTAAAGATATTGCTGTCTTGGCCTCTGCTTTCCTTTTCTTTTTTCTGCCTTTCTATTCCTCTTTTGGGAATATAGATGGCGCCACGGAGACTAGTGTTTATTGTTTTGCTTTTCTCGAAAGCGCGGGCAAATTATTTTTCTCTGGCTAATTTCTACAGTGGTAAGTTCTTTTTGATTTTTACCTTATGAAAGCTTATTAATTAAGCTTGATGGCTAATATTTTGTTGCTCTTATTAGCGTATTTAATGTTTTTTCCTTTTTCTTTTGACGTTTGTGCTTGTGGATTTGCTCCTGGTTGCTTTTTTTGGGGGAGTTCGGGCTATGAGAAGCTTTGTCTTGGCCTAAAGCCCTGCTTCTACAGAAAATTCCCTAAATATCCTTTTGAATCCATTTCGAATAGTTTCTAGCCCTTGAGAAAGTGAACTAGAATGGATTCCTTGTTTTCTGTTGTCTGCTTTTCGTTTACTTCAAATTACTATTGGATTGCTGGTATTCCTTTTTAAATTGTGGCTTTATTGGTATATCTGTCTAGTAGCACAAAGATATTGTACAATATTGAGCAATATTCGCAATATGGTATAATATTGCACAATATCATATAATATTATATAATATCGAACAACATTGTACAATATCGGACAAGTTGTGCCACCTGGGAATGGAACATAAGAATAACTAAACGAAACACGAATCAATCCAAATCAGACAGACAAAATAATCGAAGGCAAAAGCAGAAAATAACATGCATGCAAAGCTAAATTAAAATAAATTTTAATTATTTCCTATGCAATTTAAGAAAGAAATACTTCTGCATTAATTTAAATAAATTGTAGAAAATAATTTTCCTTCTAAAACATTTCCAAATTTTTATAAATATACCCTCATTCAAAACCACTTCTACTGAAGAATAAATAGGTTTCCTTGGATCCCCCCCCATAAATATGTAGGTCGGGGTATTAAGTTCAAGAAGGAAATTCAGAAGTTGTTTTTAAACAAAAAACATGATTTGCACTTATCAGCAGTTTCAAAATTAAGGCTAGAAGAAAATCTAATATATCTGAAACATTAATCCGTAATTTTATAAACTATTCTTTTCTCCTTCCTCTACTTATTGTTTTCAAGAGATTGCTCCATAGAACTGATAGTTAAATACGATATTGTTACAAAAATCTTTCTGTGGGTGTATGGTGTAAACAGTCCAACATGCAGGATAATGGAGAATGAAGGTTCATTCACAAATATGCAGGAAAACACGAAGCACTGGTAACGGGGAACAATAGGTCTCACACAGATTAGCAACGTAAACAGACAACAATTCACAGGTAATAGCAGTTCAGCACTTCGGGATTTAGCAACACAAACAGTCTGCAAATCACTAATAACGACAATAACAGCACTTTCAATAACGCTCAGCTCAACAGCTTTCTAACTAGCAATGCAGACGAAACTCCAAAGTCGTTCCAGTCGATCAACACATATGATCCAAGCGCAACCCTTAAATATTCTCCCCGACAGGCCGAGACGTCACGTGAAGTTTTCTCGTACATTCAAGCGTATTTTCTTTCCTAGTAGAGATATTCAGAAAAGGATCGCATTTTCTGGAATCATTGATTTGTCGCCAAGGTCGCCAAATTTGTCGCCGAAATGGACGCCAAGGTCAGGGGTCCAGGCCGGCCATCCCATACTTACCCCTGTAAAACTCTCTTCCCAAACATAAGACTAGTCAGGCAGGAAAGAGACATTACACTTTTGCAACAATATTGTAATACATGGGGATGAAAAATTCAGTTCAAAAATTTTGTGTTTTTAATCTTCCTTGTGAAAGTGTGTGTGATTCATCCTGTATTTCGATTTGTAGTTATAAATCATTTTTAAAAAAAAAATTCAATTTCCCAAGCCTATGAATCTGCCACTGTGCTTATTAGTTAGTACCTCAAGAAAATGCTTTCTACTTTTACTTCGACTTCATAGAGGGCAATTGTAACATTGTTCATTTAAGCCTTAATAATTATTTTTAAGGAGGAACTACAAAATGGTTCTCAATTCTTCTTTCTTTATTTTTTGTGCGTAAAAATATTTTGTTTCCCATTTTATTTTTAGTTTTCAAATATCTTCCATTTACAGCACATCTGAACATACAAAACAGAATACTTAATTTATTAAAAAAAGTGAAAAATTTTCTTAGATTAATCTGTTAACTTGCCAATGAATTTTCATTTGTACATTGGCAGACATAAACAGCATAAAACATTCAGCAAACCCCAAGATTTGTCTATTTTTTACATTGTTTTCTTCTATTTCCCAATTGACACAGGCCTTTCAACATTATTTCGGAGAACGAATTTTTATCAAGATCCGAAACTAAAGAAACCATTGATCAGTATTAATGCCATCCAGATCCAAAATAGAATTCTTCACAAAATAAGAGCTACCCTTATATATCATAAAATAAGTTATTCAAAACTTTCGGTTTTGGCTTCGCTTTTGCAAGAAATTCATCTTAAGGGAATTCCTAAACGAAGGATATATTAAAAAATAGATAGAATTCTTTTGATTTAAAATACACGATTTTGTACTTTATAGTGACGCATCTAAGTTTTTGTCGAATTGCTAAAATGATTATTTGATTAGACATTTATAAGGCTTTCATAGGATATGTAGGAACCTAGTAATCAGGCGATTTCGCATATAGCCAATGTGGAATGGCAACAACTTGAGTATTTTTTCTGTATATAAATCTACTTACTAGTTTATTTAAATATTTATTAATATTACACGTAATATCTAAATCCGCCATTAACATTTTAACCCAATTTTTTATAGATATTTCAGTTTAACGCAAGTAGTAAAAATCTGTTTGAGAGTTTTAGAGAATGAAGATGTATAGATAAACCCTCTTTTTTACAGTATTTTATAAACACTTTCTTTTATTCACGGACTATTTATTATTATAGTGCAATAGTGTTTATCTATTCATGGTCTTTGTGGAACTGGAAAACTATTTCGTAACACTTAACTTGCTTTGAGGAGCTCTATTTGACATCATGATAGATTATTTTAAATACTCTGACTTAGAATAAAACGAAAGCAGCTTGCAGGAACATAACCTCTTAAAAATGACTATGGTAGTATTCACATTTAAAAACTTCACTGAAAAAAAATTCTTTTTGATGAGTTGCTGTAAGTAGGTTAAGAAATGTTTAAAAAAATGTGTCTGTAAAACAAATTGAAATTGCGTGAATGATATTTATTTATTAAAAAGTTTAGAAAATTGCATTCATAATATTCTAATAATATTTCAAATATTCTTCTTGCTATCGAATTTTGCCACGGCTTTTCGAGATTTCATTTTGTTTTTTTACGAAGTCTTCTCTCTCAGATTTTTTGAACAATGCGGCTGAAGCTTCTATAACAGTCTTGACTGCCCTTTTAACCGCTTGTTCGCCCAGCCGTGTTTTTTACTCATATCTGTAGAACGTTCTTGAAAGTAAATCGTATTGCCTGTCTGCCACGAGAACTGTTACCGCCAAATTGTCAAGTTTACGGCGGTCGCTATAGCAACTGGCCATGCTAGGGAAGATCCATTTCGAATAGGAGGAATCCAAAGGAAGTCGGAGTTTTTATTCTTGACGTCAGTTTGCGGCGGGACACATTTGAATGAACTTCTACCTACTAGAAATGGATTCTTCCTACGGTTACCCGTTTCTATAGCGACCGCCGTAAACTAGACAATTTGGCGGCCACAGTTCTCTTGGTGGACAGACAGTAATATACCTTACCGTTCTTAATAGTAGGCTAATCGACAGGAGACGCTGGCATTGAGGCTCGTGACTGGGGCTGGAATACATCACCACTGTCCTTGTTTGGACAGAAACATATAAATTCATAAACCAGATTCAGTGAAGAATCGCTTAGACCTTGAACTATTTATTCTACATTTAAGCATGAAGCAAACAGGGAACACAATAAGCAGCAGACACGATACATGGGAACAACACAAGACACACATCGAGCAGCGAAGCAGTAGTCACACTCTGTCGCCAGAACACACAACAAAGTGTTTCAAAAACAATTACTGTATTACCGCCACGAGAAAAATCCTAGACACCATACATGCCTGCGGCGGGCGTCATGGAAACGGGATATTCCACTGCATTTGGGGGGTGAAGGAAAGGGCTTTATTTCATTTGTCGTAGTTAGAACCGAAGTTAGTCACGTTTCTCTTTGTACTATGGTCGAAAACGAATGCCTCGCCTAACGAAATGGCTTTGTTCGCAAAATGTTATGGTTGATTTTATACCCGTTTACCTCCTTTCTTCGACTCGTCTGATTGTGGCAACACTGCCCAGGGTTTTTCTCCTGGCGGTGGGGCAGTACAGTTAATTCCGAACAATCCTATTGACTAGATTTAGATGAAGTCGACACATAAAACTTCTCTGTGCTTTAGAGGCTGAATTGCAATTTTTGCCTCGGCATTATCTTTTCAAGGGGTTCACGATTTTAATCGTTATAACTATATTTACGATTCCAGTCACCATTCTTTTAGTGCTTCGTTGGTAGAATAGGAAGCTTTCCTCTCCTCCAGAAATTTTTTTTGTGTCTGGGACAAATACAGTCGTCGATGTTGTTACATTTGCAGGAGGAAATGCCAAGCAAAATTTTACTGGTACGATGACACACTTCTAATCTCTTCTTTGCAATTTTAGGGTGAGATTTTAAAAGATTTTGGCATTTCAGAAGATTCAACACATTCAATACTTAATGTTGGAGAGAAGGAATGCGAGATCTTGATCATATTTCTTTAATTTTTTCCACGATAATGTCCTCTATTTCCTTTCGCGTGGGTTCTTATCACGTTTTATTTTATGACGGTTCAACTCATAGAACTGGATAATATCTTCGTAAGCTGGTAACATACTGCCTTTAATATAACTTGACTCACCAAACAACGCACAGTTCCACTCTGAACGAGTACGATCCAAGATAAAAATTGCTCAAACGAGCGCATAGGCAGGGTGTGGATCAATTCTTCCCCAACTCGACCTCCTCCTCAAACCTCCAATCATGTCGCATTGTCTTCCATAAACGAAGAAAGTAACGTTTATCGGTTTGAACCCTAATTGGAATTCATTTTGGGAAAAAAAGAAGAAACCTGAGACTTTGATATAATCCAGAAGTAGTTAGACTTATCATAATGCAAGAATATTTCACATGAGTTAATTTGAGAGCATTTAGCACCTTTTCTACCGCTGTGTCCCTTAAAAA
Organism: Araneus ventricosus; assembly: GCA_013235015.1. NCBI lineage: Eukaryota > Metazoa > Arthropoda > Arachnida > Araneae > Araneidae > Araneus > Araneus ventricosus. The sequence continues at coordinate 2,545 of BGPR01042211.1, read as the reverse complement.
GGCAGAAAAAATTTAATAGTTAAAATTTTTTAATTTAACTAATTTTTAAATGACACACCCTACTGCACATTTCAAGCTTAATTTACTTTCCAGCCACTTAGTTTAGTCACAATAACGACCCGTTTTGGAGGAATACTTTGGGACGAACCTCGTAATTTTGAGCCGAACTCTTATGACGAAAACACCTCAGTCGGCACATAATCTCCAAAATTCATCATCGGCGTGCATTAGGCCCACATACCCGGTTGATGTTTGATGGGATGAAGTTTCGAATTTGAAACCGAACCGAAGCCGGGACCTAATCACTAGGTCACCTTGGCCCCGGGTGTCCGTCTTTAGTTAACTTAATCTTTATGAATGAAGATAAGGGATACAAGAAAAATAACTGAAATAATTAATTTCGAAGGTAAATTTTTCATTAAAATAGATTAATAAATCAAACTCTAACTGTTGAACTAAAATATTCTATTAAAATATGTATTTTCTTAAGTCGAAAATTTAATAAGTAAATTATTTAATTAAACGAGTAATAAATTGTTAGTTTTAAAAAGTTAAAAATGTGCGTGTGAAAATATCCATCACTACTTCGTCGAAAATCAAGTTTAGAGTTTGGTTATATTAACGTCCCGTTTTGAAGCAACTCGAGGACTACTTTGGGACTGCCCTCGTAATTTTGAACCGCGGCCAGATGACGAGGACGCCACCTGAGCCGGCACACTCCCGAACTCCCACACCACACTAACCGGTGGGCGTTTGGCCATTACGTATGATTTATCGTGCAACAGACCCATGCAAGGCGGACCTTCAGTGGAATCGGGTTTCGAACCTCCGGCCGCAAGGCCGAGACCCGACCACGAGGCCACAGCGACAGATGAAAATCGAGAGCAGCCGCTCTATTACAATACTCGAGCAGCAACCGCTAGTAACACTACTAGAGAGTAAATGTGTACGGTAAGATGTGCGTTCTCTGATGGCCAAAGTTACTTTTCGCTTTAATGATTTAAGTTTTCAAAATGTTATTGTTTCATAACATAATCATGTTTCGTCCGTATTATTAGTTATCATTACAGTTTTTACGTTCCCTGTCATCATACTTTTGCATTATCCTGAATAAAGTAATTTTATTATCTTAGAATTTATTGAGTACTTTTTCCTTGAAAATCACAGTGATTCTTCCTTAAATTACAAATATTCTATTTGCATTAACTACAATTGCATTCCACTTCGCTCCATCTGTATGGTGTTTAACTCAAGCAGACTATTTCGTGACATTAGCAAAATATCATGTCATATCGCATGCTTTGAATTTCTAAAGCGGAAATTTTCTGGATTCGAAAGGAAAAGTTTCCCTGAAAATTAAGACTTTTTAAAATAATATAGGAAAAATTGCTTCTTTATATATAATTCTCCTAATTTCGATAAATTTCTGAACTTTACAAGGGTTGAATATTTTACTGAGAAATTTCATTGATTAATTAATTTTATAATTAACCAATATCTTACTGAGAAATTTTATTTAGTAATTAACTTCTTCAATAGGTATTTTTTCAAAAAATTGATTTTATTTATTTTATTTGTTTATTTACAACCGCCCCGGCCCAACCTGCCTAAGCGGGTGTAAGGCCTTCCACACGCCGGAGGGGAAACATAAAACAAAAGAAATGAACTACATTAAAAAAGAATTTACAAAGAACCCCAAGGGGTGATCAGAACAAATTACAAATCATCGTTTGCAACAATGAACTCAAAAAAAGTATAAAGAGCAAAACCAGAAAGCACAAAAATATTTGGAGCAAAAACGCAAAGAGCAAAAACACAAAAAGCGTAGCATTAAAAACACAAAACACAAAAAATAAGAGCAAAAACACAAGAAACAAAAACCCAAAGAGCAAAAACACAAAGCGATTAAGAGCAAAAACTCAAAGAGCAAACACACAGAGCGCAAAAACTCAAAGAGCAAAAATGCAAAAAACTAAACATTAAAAACACAAAAAACATACAAAAAATAAAGATAACCAAATTAAAATCAATAGCATTTAAAACCAAACAGTTATAAACAAAAATCTAGAGTCAGTCATATAACCAGGAACAAACCAGTACTTTCAACAATTTTGAGTTCACCACTGGAAACTATACCTCATTTTATGTCTTTGGCCAACTACAATTCATTTCTCAACAGATTAATTACAACGCAGTACTTTACTTTGAAAAAAATGCAGCAATAAAATTAACTCCTGAAAAATTTGACCAAAATTCTATTTTGGAGACATGTGTATGTGTATTTGCGCCCAACAGCACCTAGTCATCTGAATTTTCATTTGTGGTATTGAATAATAAGAATAAACTCACACGTGCAATGCCTATTTACAGGGATAGAAATAATTTCATTGTGAATTATAAATCTGCGTTGTAAAAGAGAAAAACATAATTTATGTAGAAATGCTTAATGAAAGCTGTTGAAGAAAAATATTTTAATGCGAATTTTGCTGGTAATTCATAAATGCAGTCTCTGATTTAATAAGCAATACGTAACTGAACGAAGTTT
>BGPR01042210.1:0-13344 GCA_013235015.1 Araneus ventricosus | reverse complement strand
TATATAAAATCGGACATCATTCCTTATTTCTTTTCCAGATTGTACAGTTTTTCCTCTATCTAGGTAAGGTAGATGCAGGATTTTTGCAGTCTGCGGAGGCTTCCAGTAAATTAAATTTCAAAGGAAGAATATACCAACTAGCGAGAATATGTTTTTTATTACGATGCCTAGAATTACAGGTCAGACCAGCTGCAAAAGATATTTCAGGAAGATGTTCTAGTAAAGGAAAATACTTTTCGTTTTATATTTTAAAAATAAATTCTAAGAAAAATGGATACTAGTAGTTTGAGAAAAAATCAGAATTTTATTCTAGGAGGCTACACGTATAAAATTTTTGCTACCTTGGGTTCTCCTCATATATAAGATAATCCACATGAATCTAGCCTTTTTTGAGCAGAAGAATTTCTGTCATACTGAATTTTGGGTATTTTCTAGTAGGTCATTTAAAGCCAGAGAGTGCTACAATCATCGCGTATATGGCGAGATAAAATAGTACATTACTTAAAGTGTCTTATATATAGCACAATCAATTATACTGTTTCAATTATGTATACACATAAACTTACCAATATATACTAGAGATTGTTGCTTGCAGGAAATCAAAATAGGCATCACTATCTCATTCTTTAGAGTGTACCGGAGCTTTGCTCTAGATAAATATCTCAGAGTATATTGCTAAAGGCGTATGGCAGGATTGTTTTCCTTCAAATTTGATGTCGATACATAGAATTATTTTTGCTTCCACCATAAAATGAGTAAAGTAAATGGCTAGTAAATGAAAATATTTCGATAAAATGGTTCTCTTTAGGTACATTAATAGATGCAGGTCTAGTTTTCTTCCATTTATTTTCTTTTCTTTACACTTCCATATTTAGAGCATACGATACAAGTTTCATAGAATGCTTTATGACAATTTTGAAATCAGTGATACAATTACCATTAAATTTCAATCAATTCTTTTCTTTGTCTACAGTAATTCATTTTAGATTTTTGCGATTATTTTTCTAGAATTAAGTATCGCATTTGCAAAATCTGCATTGTATCGTCTTCCGATAGCTACAATAGGAGCACAGAATTTCTAATACCAACATTAGTACAAGATTCATATCACTTTAGGATGGATTTACAGAATAACAGCTAGGGCGCAGGATTGACTTACACCAGAAAAGATCTCAGGCATTTAAGGTACACTTCCAACAAAAACATAGAACCTGACCACTAGATATGAATAGTATTCATTGGAATGTAAGTAGATCATATCGTCAATGAGGCTCTGGAAGAAAATCATAGTAAATTGGTTATCGCCATTACTAACAAACATAGAATTAGTTAGTTTCTGCAGGTCTGTATTCGATAAACTTTCTAATTACATCCTTAGATCAATTGCTCTGTTACCGTTCGCAATTCCTTCCCAAAGTGAATGACTACGAGCTCAGTTTTCAAAACATGATACATGCTGCTCCGAAGCCTCATCGAGATTGAGAATATTGGAAAGCGTCCCTACACTATTGTATGTAATATGTCCTTTTAGAAATCACAAACAATCAAGATACAATTTTTCAAACTTTAAAAGCGCTTAAGGAGTCAGAAGATTTCCCTCTAAACTCTAAATCGACTTACAGAACATTTATGAACTCTTAACATTCTTTAGCCAGAATTTATGGAGTAGGTTGAACGCAGGATTATATTTTATGAAAAGTGCATATGAATCCGAGAATTGCTGAGAATTAAGATTCAAATAATTCAAATTTATAATTGAATATTGATAAATTAAATAAACGAAAACGTAATTGTTTTCCAGAAATTACTTTCATCAATTAAGATATTAATTTAATATTATAATTTTTTTCAAAATTCTTATAATACTTTTTCCTAAACTAGCAACTGTCAATTTACAATAGCAAACTGTATACAAAAAAAAACTGTATTGCAATACGAGAAAATTCAACAATTGAAAAAAGCGAAATTATTGTAGAATTATTAACGTTTTGCGGCTGATTTGTAGGACTGACAATTTTCTAAGGAAATATTTTCGAAAATTCTATATAACAGACATGTATTAGAATCATTAGCATCTGTAATCATTTTCAACAGATATTTTATGCGTCAAAGCAAGGAAGCAAATCCTAACATTTAGATGTGCAGAGGCGTGTTTATATAAACACTACCACTATTTTAAAGCTAATTTCTTCTGTATAAAATTTCATTTTTTCTGAAAAGATTGGCAGATGTTATTCACTCCTTTTTCTTTTATTTAAAGTCTGGATTTTTATATCCGGACTGGTGAATGATAAAAAAAATTAATTAGTTGAATGAAGAGCACTTGAAAATTACAATACGCGAATCTAAAATTATTACGATGGGATTAATATTAGTGTCCGATACAATAGAAAACTAACCGAATTTACTCTTTCTGGTTTATTATACAAAAGTAGACATATAGCATGGATGCTCAACAAACTGATGCTGCGAGTTCTACAAACAAAATCGCAAAATTTACCATTTGCGATTATATTGTTTCGTTGTGTAATGAATGCATTGGATTGAAGTGTGTGAAATAATTTCAGAGACTCGAGCACACAACAATTTCAATGTGGTTTATAAATATTTTTTAAGTTAAAAGAAAGAAAAATTACTAGCAACAAATTTGTAGAACATCATCCGAATGTACTGAAATAATTCAGTTGTCAAATAATTTATTTACTGAAATAATTCAGTCGTCAAATAATTTATTTACTGAAATAATTCAGTATACGAATAATTAAATGTACTGAAATAATTTGGTATTTGACTATCACAAACCATTACAAACACATTAAAAATTGAGAGCAGAACACCGATTGAAAATTGGATATTCAAAAATGTTATATGAATTTATAGGAAATACTATTTCAGCAATCTAAAAATAATTATTTGAAATGAAACCAAGTACTGATAATATTTTGCTACCAAAATGTAGAGTGTAGGGAAATGAATTTCTGAAATAATGTTCCTAAAGCTAATCACTAAACAAAAGGTGATGATTTTTGCTGGTACTGTACCTATGAATAAAACGTAATTTGCAAGTGCACGGTACCTGCGAATAAAAATGTGATTTGCAGTTTTTTTCTGTATACTAAAATATACTATACTATACTTATATATACTATACTTTCGAAATGTTGCTTTTTTTTCTTGAGATTGTTTATGAGATTATTAAAAGAAAGATTAATGTTACTTTGCGAGAGTTTTCAATGTTGTAGGAGGCGTGCGATTGTTCTGATTTCCATTTAATTTTGTTTTTAGCGACGAATTCCAATTCATTCGATTGAATTTTCTAGAGACAATATATTTACTGATATTCTCAGTGTTAAAATTGAAATTCTTGGTAGGTCATCGAAAAAAAATCAAATTTCCAATTTTAATGGGCTTTCTTAAAGTTTTTTACGAAATTTTAAACTTCACTTTGCAGTTGTCAGAAATTTAAGGTCTATAATTTAAATCTGCTATAATCCCATCTAGAAAATGCAAATTTGTATTGAAAAGAATTCCTTATTAATTTCCTTTAAAGATTTAACATACTTAAGAGCGAATCGAATGTAAGAAAATAATAAATAAGGTTGTAAGTTCATAACCAGCCAGCGAATAGGTTTTGTTTTTCCTCTTCACAGTTCGTAACTAATCTGTTTAAAAAATTGAATTCTGGTTAATCATTTTTAAAACGATGTCTTTTAAATTCAATATTCTATTAACATTTTTTTCTTTTTTCTAAATTTACTTTATTTTCGGACATATTTATTATTAACTCTATTCTTACTTCCTTCCCCCACCCAATGATCGATTGCGATCTAAATTTAAAAATGTATGAATATTGTTTTTGAATTCTTGTCAGTTACTCCTATAAAAGAAATATTAAATTGAACAGAATATATAATATCCATCAATAGAGTTTTATTCAAAGTTACAGTACCTACTAATCCAGAATTCTAAAAATAGTAAGTATGTGTTCAAAGAATCTAGCTAACAGAAGGTCAGTTCAATTCTACAGTTTTTAACAGTGGGTTAAAAACAAATAAATATTTTTCGAAATGCTGGCAATAATTTGAATCTAAGTATAGCAATGAGAAATACTTTTGTGAAATATATTTCAACTTCTTAATTGCTAAAATTGATATAAATTTCATGACAAGTTCATTATTTATTCTTAAGCTGTAAAACCCTTTTTAACCACATATAAAATACCCCTTACTAAGCCCATATTATCAAAGTATCAAAGAAGAAGCCAGCATAACACAGTGATCCTCAGACGATAACCCTTCCGTGCATTGACCACGCCCGAGCTACTTAGATGAAGTCAACCAGCAGGAGCCGGCCGTTGATGCAGCGTGCATGCAAATGACGCCCTTTCTTTAGATACTGTACTTACGTATGCCATCTATAAATACTGTATATGAAACTTTTAATATCAACTGAAAGTGTGAAATTTGAAAATTATGCTAAAAATGAAATCTTATATTGATTGAACAAAAACCTGAACATAAAAATCCGTTGCCATTTTTAATTTTTGTTTCCGGAACTTCGTCGTTATCAGCAAGTAACTAAAAAATTGTTTTAACACTTGCTTCTAAAAAATATAAAACTTCTAAAAACCCATAAGAAAAAAAACATAAATTTAATGTTTCGTTTTTGTATTCAAAATACATTAATTTTGATTTTTCTGAAATTACTGTGACATTTTAAAACGCCGAGAAAAAATTCGGAAACATGTTTTGTATTTCGGAAAGAAATTGTTTCGATAAATATAGAATATTTCGACCCCATGTACTATTTTCTGTTTGTCAGAAGCGCACTAGCAATATCAGTGATATGGGATAAAATTATAATTGCGATCCAACCCTTTGCTCTCCGTTTCTAAAATGCATAGCTCGTGTTCCTGCTTACCTGCTTGAATTCAATTTTCGTGCAATAAGTGTTGTTTCCTTTTTTGCACCTATTTGGCGCAGCATAGCCAACAAACAGGTTCTCGTGCCACAAAATACAAAGCAAACAAAACAAATCTGATCTTGGAGTTGTGAAGCATCTATAATATATTAAGTACCGATTGATTCCTAGACTCTGAATTTTTTCTATCACAGTGAAATTAACGAAATGATCTCAAAGCACTTTTTGGATTTGGATTTTTTAAAAATAATTTTGCTTCTATGATTTTTAGAAATGAAAATGAACTAAGAAAGGAAAGTTTTATTTCGAAAAATTCTCAAATATAACTTCCTCTTATTTCTACAACAGTATTTAAATATATAATGATAATTTCTGTAAAACATTTATCTTTAAATCTCTGAAGTGAAGGAAACCCCTTTTATTTTGAATGTGAGGCTAAATTATTCATTTCTTTCGCTGCCCTGTGATTGATTTCTGCGGAAAATGCGCTGCATCTTCTCGAGTCAAATTTCGAACCTAATCAGTCGAAAGAAATGTTCAACTTTCTTTAGAATAGCATGAATAGTGCCATACTGAGCTGGGTGAGTTTTCTAGACAAAAAAGTTGATTTGTTTATGCTCAGGATTTCGAGACGCGGAAGATTTTTGAATAGCGAGAAGGAAATACTTAGGTCGGGTTGCAGAATCTGTGTTTAGGTTTTATATGGCTCAAATTTTACCACATGTACAGTCGAGGAAAAAAAACATCAATCCAGCATTATTCCGCCGCTGATCACTTTATATAAAAACAAACGGTACCAATTTTCGGGAAATAACGACTACTAATAGATTCCATGTCTAAAAACTTAAAAGAGGTCGTCTACACATTTATAATTTCACAAACTTCAAAATTCTCAATGGCAAAACACTTTTTAAAGCCATAAATAAATATTTGACGAAAAAATACACCGAGGTATTAATTTTGGTTAATATATCATTAATAAATTGGAAGGCGTTTGACATTTTGTGTTCTCAACATAAAAGGGGTCGTATCCACATTTACCTACTAAAGTTCTCTGCTTGCATTTAAATGCCAGTAGTAGATTTTAAAATTATATTGCACGTTAAATTTTATTTTCAAAGTAATGATCTATACATCCTACCACAGAGAAGAAGAATCAGAGGGCTCACTCCCATAGGCCCTAATGGCAACATTTTTAGCGTTACATTTCACATAGACAGTACGCCATCTGTGGCCGACTAGGGAACTAACCAGAATAGTCAGCGTGACGTCACTGCAACGCGACTGGAAACAAAACCAATCCCTTTCGTCATGACAATGATGTTAAAAAGTAATTAGGTATTTATTGCAGTTTTAACACGTTTTTCAGCGATTATTAAATTTATGAATTGCCTATTTTTTAATACTGTTCATTTGTCAATACTGTTTTTTTTAAATAATGATACCATTTATTTTGGTTTATATAATCATTCTAATCGTAAAATAACGTATTTCTCCCATTAAATTAGCCTTTTCTTTAATACAGAAATTAAAAGTAGATATTAAATATCATTCAAAACATTAAAAAAAGTTGAATTGCCTATTTGAAGGGCAGCAATCATTTATAACCAGTGGATAATTAATTTAAGAAGATAAAACTATTTTTCATATTATTAATTTAAATTATTCCTTTTCAAGAAAAGTTCTTTCTGATCATAAATTTTTTTATACCAACAGGAAATTAATTTTTATTAATTTAGTTAATATTACTAACTGCTAAAAGAGATACTATAGTATCTCTTTTGGAACATGTTAAAACTTCAACGATAAATTAATTTTTTCGAAATTCACATTCATTTTTCAAGACACAAAAATTGATAGAATGAAATTTTCATAAAGAAAATTCACTTGTGGTTTTCTTTAACTCTACAGGAAACTAAATTTATTGTTTTAATTAATATTATTCTTTCTCTTTCAGAATATTTTAAAAATTCAACAATAAATTAATTTTTCATAAATACACGTTCATTCTTGTTTGAGAATTAAAAATTAATAGAATGTTATTTTCATAAAGAAAATTCATTTGACTTTTTAAAACTCTGCAGGATATTAAATTTTTTGATTAAATTAATATTATACCAGCTCTTTTAAAATATATTTAAACTTTAACAAATCATTTTTTTATGAATACACATTAATTTTTCTTCGTACAAAATTGATAGAATGCAATTTTTATACAGAATATTAATTTCTGAAGTTAATTTTTTCAACCCAGAAAACAAATTAAATATCTTTGTTGTTTTTTGTAACAAAATGTTATAATACAAATAAATGCAAAAATACCCAAAAAAATTATGTCTTCCGTATTGTCCCTTCTTGCCTAGAGTGGCCAGGAATAAAAACCTGGAATTAACCCTCTGAGCGCCGCAAACGGTTTTCTACGTTAAGCAAATCTACTCCGACTTCGGCAGAAACGTGTTATTTCTTCTCTTTGTGTCGCCTTGAAGATGAGAACAACCGGCTTTTTCCTGGTTTGAATTTTGTAGTCGTAAGCGGCATAGCCGTGTTTTCTCGCCTCTGCTTTCCCCTGCACTAATGACTTGGTTGACAGTGACAGATTCGTGGTGATAAGCTTTACAATAGATGAGCTCGCAGGTTGCTGGAAGGAACCTCGTTTGCGGTAACAATTGAATTCCTTATCGTTAAAACGAATAGGAAGGTTCGGAAGTTTTCATGAAGCTTTTCGGAAAATTGAGGGAGAAAATCTTTCTCATATTCTTATTATGGCGTAGAAATGCTTATAAGCTTTTCTTTTCATAAACAAAAAAAAATGCTTGTAAATAGATACCTCTGAATGAAACTCTAAATTGATTATCTTAGCAATTGTAACAAACATTCCGTATAGTACCTTGAAGAGGTGTTTATCCCTGAAACCGCATGAACAATTTGAAAAAAGTAACATATTTCTGTTATTTTTTTTATTTTGCCAATTTTGCAAAGAAAAGACCATGTAGAAATGTAATAAGTTTTGAATGGGTTTCTAGTCCTATGTTTTAGAAATTTATTGAAAAATGTTAGATTTCTTTTCTTTGGGAAAACTTAATTTATTAGCATATAAATCCGTGACAAAAGAAGGCTAGAAATTCTACTGCAATTAGGTCTCTTTATTGGATATTAAAATATGTATTGTTGTGAAATATATAACCATAAATTGGTAGTTTCCCTATGAAATAATTCTTTAACAGGTGATTTCGAAAAGAAACCACCACCCTTGAAAGGGTTGAAGAATTCATTAATTTGCAACAGAACTACTTGTAAACTTTTTCGGAAAAAGCGAAAATTCAAAACATGATTTGAGCCTTAATATATTTGAATTTTTTTGTTATTAATAGAAAATAAAGAAAGACGAAATATCTTATATTTCGCAAAAAATGTACGTACATTTTTAGGAAATATTTTTTCTCAGAAACTAATTCACATATTTAAAATCGGAATCCTAATTTTACTCAGTATCTTCTGAGAATCATTTAAAAAGTTAGATGAAAAAATATTAGAGAAACTGAACCTGAAGAAGCTTTAATAAAAATCTTTTTTTAAATTTAAAGTTTCTAAACTTTTCATTTCTTAACATAACAACTATTTTAGAAATTTGTATTTCTATCCAGTTAGCATATAACTATTACAAAACTAAGCATTTTGGTCTAAATTGTACGAAAGACATTTTTAGTCCCATTCAAAACGCCGAAATAATTTTATTACTCAGTAATGTTTTTTTGAAAAGGGGCCATTCAAATATTACGTAAGCACCCAAGGCGGGAGGGGGTTGCTTATTTTTGCTGAGAAGGAGGAGAGGGAGTATGAGTGATGCTTACGTAAGACATTAAAATAACTTTATTTCCGAAAATCTCTTGTAATTTGCACAAACAATTTAATTTTAAAAAATTAAATTTGGAAAAAAAGTTAAAATTGGCAAAAGAAAGTTAAACTTGATTTTTGTAAGCTTAAACTTGAAGTTGTAAGGAAATTAAACTTATATTCTTTTTTTTTTATTTTAAGCCGAGTTAGAGTTTTTTATTTGAATTAAGTCCAAAAATTTTTAAAATTAGATTATTACTGTTATACGTTTTGTATCCAAAAACATGCTTACGTAATATTTGAACGGCCCCAAACTGAAACAATGTGAATTTTATTGAAAATCTAAAAAAATTAATTCAGCATTTAAATTTTGCAATTGTATCTTAGGGGATAATAAAATGAAAAATTGTGAATAAAATCTATTCTAGAGAGTAAAGATGAAATGTAAAATAAGGATCAAACTTTAATTTTAAAATGTGAGCTTTATTGGAAAGTTTGATATTAAAGATATGTAGCAAAACTTGTCTAACTGAAAATAACAAAATTTATACAATTATAATATTAACTGTTAATTCTTTTTTTCAAAATTTTATGATCTGTTTTTATGTAATGCAGATTTGATCATAACAATAAAATAATATGTAAACATTTTTTAATATTGTACTGATTAAAAAATTTTGCAATATTCACAAATTCAGAAATGAAGTAAATCAATCACATATAACAAGATCATGAACTAATGATTGATAAAACTGGCCATTACATTAATTACCTAGGTACGTTTTATACTTTTTTTGAAATATATTAAAGTTAAGACATGAGATTAAAAATAAAAATGCTATAAGTTAGATTCCGTATGGTAAATTTCAAAGCAGGGTGCAACGCAAAGTCCAACGTTACAATTTTTACCAAATCGTGATTCTCTCCGCACACGTTTACCGTTCTCATTAATTTTTAGTGAGCACACAACACACTTCCTTGACTTTTTTCTGGATTCACTTTCATCAACATAAGAAGGGAAATGCCTTCCTGTCAGGCGAACGACATTTTCTTCCGATTTAGGAAATGGACCCCGGCGAGTAGATGGATTACAGACTGTTACTTCAATTAATCTTTCGATTATTTTCAACTTGCCTCATTTTTCCTCCATTCTTTTTGAAGATTACAAAAGCGTTCCACACTGCTTGACTAAGTAAGTAGCGAAAAATCTTTTTGTAGTATTTTCGTTGCTGATTTCTCGCCACTGGGTAGTACGACAAACATTGGTCAGCTTTGTCTACTCCACCCATTGTATTGTTGTAATCAGCCACGACTGCAGGCTTAAGCGTCGAAGATTTTGACTTTTTTGATTCCACGGTCACCATCGAAGTGCTGTGTAAAGTACTAAGCATAAGTATATGTTTCTTATCTGTCCATTTTAATAAACATATTTTACCTTTTTGAAAGGCCAATACTTCACCTTTCTTCACTTTTGACGACTTTATTAACGGAGGCAAACCTTTCCTGTTTGCCCTTAAAGTACCGTAAATATCCGTTTTACATTTAATAAGTATTTCGGCTAATTCTGGTGAAGTGTAGTAGTTGTCCGTGGTTAGTGTATACCCCTTATTTTTCAGTTCATGAATGAGCGTCATAACACTTTTAGTGGACACACCATAATCCTCATGGAACGTCGTACCTTTTCCTGTATAAATAATAGAGTTCCAAATATATCCGCTTTCGGATTCACAAAGTTGAAACAGTTTTACTCCAAACCTAGATCTTTTTGTTGGAATATATTGCTTCCATCCTAATCGCCCTTTATAACCAATCAGTGATTCATCTATTGAGATATCCTGCTTTGGTATGTATGTTGATTGAAATCGTTGCATAAGCATACTATGAAATTTGCCAATTTTTTTTAGTTTGTTGTTAGAAGGCGATTCATCTTCGGAATCATTACTACTTTGGAAGTGCAGAAATTTCATTATAAGAGAATTCGTTTTTTCGTTCATAACATTTCCGAAAAATGGAGTACATAAAATTGGTCGCTTGGACCAAAACCATTTTTCGGTGGGTTTTTGCACAATTCCTTGTAGAATCAACAAAGATATAAAACGTTTTAGTTCTTCACTAGTGACATCTTTCCACTGCAAAGCTCTAGTTGATGGAGTTAATTCCAAATTTGAAAAATGTTCTTCCGCAAAGCTATTAGTTTCTTTTGCGATGAATGAAATTACTTCATCATCAAAAAAGAGGCAAAAGTAATCCAGTGGATCATCTGATTGTCTTAGTGAAACTTTGATTCCTGGATTTCCGGTAAAAGGAAATTTAGGTGGAGCAGGAGTCAAAACGGAAACATCAACACCACACCAGTTTCTTGCACTTTCCAAAGATTCATCCTCTGATTCGTCTTCTGATGATGATAATTCATCTTCCGATGAAGTTTCAATTAAATTGTCCTCTTCAGAATCGCTGTTCATCATCAAACAAAATCCAGAAAGAATTTACTACTGATATGCGATCTTCTAGACGCCGAGAAATGGTACCGAAGCCTTCGAGTTTCTTTATTTATACTTCGTTCAGTACTTTATCATTTTAAGTAGAAGATTTAACAAAGGAGCTTCAATCAATGGAAGTTAGCGCCTGAAAAGATCTCTTTTGCGTTTGTCAGTAGTTCCTAAAATTTTCTCAAACAGTATCTTAGGAAGGAAATAGAAAAGTGTTTGTAATGGAATTGGTTTCAAAGGAGAAGAAAGAAAAATACATGTGATACACCTCAAAGATCATTGTCCAAAGGTTTGTCTCTCTAAGATATCTGTTTCAATAGTTTACCCGATATAACATCCCATCTGGACAGCAAGTTGAAAAGAAGTAGGGATAATCCCTTTTTTCCATGCACTATAACCAGTCGGCTTTGTTGTCTTATGTAGAATCTCAACAAAAACATCAAGGTAAACTTTACAAACAAAGAAAGCTGCTTCGCAACAGATGAGGACAACAATAGTAGGAAGGAGGGAGCTTGAATAATATTACACGGAACAATTTATTCCTGACCCTTGCGTAGGTTTTCAGCATTCCATCGTACAATGAGTGCAGTAACACCTTTTCACAAGAATGCTGTCACAAATGCTTGCGATTTTACTATCAATAGACCACGATCGAATGTTTACCATATCGCCAGACGGGTGTGTAATCACAAAAAGACCATATCAGTACTAATGTTCTTTCTTTTCAGGAAAATCTATCTTTTTACTTAAAGAGAACAGAGAGTCATCATTCTGTCAGGCGTCTCATGATAAATTTCGATCTTCTCCGAAAAGAAAAAATGGCACTATTCATTATGACTAGAAAATAGATAATTGACAGGTGAAATAGACTGATCGGTTGCTTCAAAGAAAAATTGTTTTTTTCCATCCAGTCTTTAATTCTTAAATTCAGATGTCGCCTTGATTTAACTACTCAACTATTTACTTTGCAGTTGTTAAGAGTAGATAGTATGAATTCCGATTCACGATATTTTTCAAAAAGATATTTCACGAGATTTTTAGTCAACAACATTTTCCTGTCAAGTCTTTTGCCGTTTCAGCTCAAATCGGTTTTGCAAACAGGCCCGGATTATCAAATAGGTAAAGTAAGTAACTGCCTAGGGGCCCAATATCCTTGGAGGCTTCCAATGCCTTATGATATTTTTATGCTCTATTTTCAAGGTAATTTCATTTAGTGTTTTCATTTAATTTACAAGAGCCGTATACTGGAAATTATTTAAATTGAAATCAAGTATTGTTTAAATTTCAGAACATTATTCGTAAGGTTTTTTCCTCATGTTTTTAATTTAGCGAGAAGATCAGTGGGATCCAGTTTGTTTTACCGTTTTTCTGGCTCCAAAATATCCCTAGAAATTTTATATTAGATTATTTGGACTGTGTAAAAAAGTTTTTCAATTTTTTCATCACTCATTAAAAAAATTACATTACATTTTAGTTTTTTTATATCTGAGATATTGAAACCACTCTCCTGAAGGTGATCGGCAAATTAAATGTGCTTCTTTTTAATTTCAGTCAGTCTTAATATTTGCTTGCATGAAAAACAATGAAAAATATTTGGTTTTGAATCTGAATAAGAAAGAAATTGAAACTTATATTGCCTACAGGCCCGTTTAGGACTTAAACCGGCCCTGCTTGTATATGTGCTTTCAGAGTCATCTACATCTTAAACTAAAAAACAATTGTTCTTGATGGCTCAAGCCTGCAATCTAACAAAATTGTGAAATGCTTAGCTTTCTTAACAAAATTTATTGTTTCCTTTTTAACTAAATATAAAAAATAGCCACTTTATAAAATTATAGCTATTATTCATACACAAACACATGCTAAACGTTGTGTTTCGTTTTCAGTTATTTTTTATATTCTCTGTCAATAATGTTTCTCAGTTTGTAACAGTTTATGTGCAGCTTGTAAGATATTCTAATCTTTCACGACTTTAAAGAACCCAACTTTGCCTTAGATTGGTAGATGTAAAATGTGTACAAATTGTATAATTATATTCAAATGTATTTATACTTGGGTTCAGTGGCGAATCCAGGATTCGGATCGGGGGGGGGGCTGAGTT
>BGPR01042208.1:0-13346 GCA_013235015.1 Araneus ventricosus | reverse complement strand
AAAAGTTACGCATTTAGGAAATTTTCGATGCACTCTGAGCTCTAAATTGACGACCATCAATACTGGTACTGAGGTTCTATTTTTTTTAGTTCTTTAACTTGTCCAATAATATTAGTGTAAAGTCTTTTCTACCATGTACAGCCATGAGGACCTTACCGTAGAAAACACAATATAAGACGTGCTTGCAGTCTCCACATGGTATGGATAAAGAACTATATCTTGAACACGATCATTTGAAGTACATACCAAAATATTTCATCATTATTCTAATATTTCTAATATTGTGTTCTTCAATATCTGATCCTTGTATCAAACAACGTACTTTTACCAGAAGTTAAGATGTCGAAATCAAGGCATCCTGAAACACAAATTGGGAGCAATTTTAAATTAGAAATATGTCACAAAAATACAGCCTTTTTGTGATTTAACTTAACAAGATAATATTATGAGATTCGAGGAATAAATTATTATACCGGCTGTAAATTTATACCTTTAGAAGAGAATTGCAAACCTTCCTCAAAGTTAAGATGCTGCTGAAATAGCCTTGATGAACAAAATAAAACCAATGCGCAGAATAACTATACTATGATTAGTGTCGAAATTAGAATCTTGAAACATTTTAGACAAAGAAAATTTTAGAGCTAATCATAACTATAAGATTTTTCAGCAAAAAATTCTCTAGTTATTTTTTCAAATAAAAGCATCATAATTTAAAAAATACGTTAGACATAGTTACTATTCTAGAAATAATATCCACTAAGAGAAAACATTAAGAAACCACAATATTCCAGAAAATCGAAATGATAAATATCTGATATTTATAAGTTTTGAAGTTTGAAAATATGATGTAATTTGATTTTGAGAAAAATAGAAAATTTGAATTTTAATACTCAAATTATGCATCTAACTTTAAACAAAATTTCAAAATATACGACACATTACTTGCAAAAAGGAAAGCTTAAAGCACTTCCTGATATTATATTTCCTGTCCCTTTCTAGAAATAGAGAATCTTCGGTTAATTCTGTCATACATTTCTCCTGGTTCTCTCAGAAGCTCCGTCATAAAACAACATCTCTCACACTTTCCAATTCACAACGTACGACTGAAGACAAAAGTAAAGAGTTTCTTAAAGCAGGGAAGAATGCACCACGAAAGTTATCAAAAAATTCTAGAATTTAATTTAGTCTATAAACGACTTTGAACGCGTTCCTGATACCTTCTGACGTTTACTGTCATAGAAAACTTAAGACAAGGATAAAAGTTCGAGTAAAAGGAGAATCTCAAGACAATTATTTCCAAACAAAATATTCTTTCATTTTAGTAATGCAAAGATTTTAAACCTTTGGTATTAAAAAATTTTTTTAACATACATATTCATAAAATATAAAAGTGAAACAAAAAACTAAATTGAACTCAATCTTGTGTTTAAAACCCAATAATATGCAAAATTCACCATTAATGTTTTCCACAAAACAAATTTTTCCAAACTTAGCAACGTAAATAAATAGTTTTATTATAATGAATTATTAGAAACTTCACTAAAATGATTAAATGAATGCAAGTTTCTGGTAATATGAAACCTCGTAAGAGATATACTGATAATTGTTTAAATTCATGAAGAATATATATCCAATATTACTTCATCAAAAAATATCGCTAAAGTTTTCATCGATAGTATTTTCCTAAGGCTGAATCAACGCTCTAAAGCCATTCTGAAAAAACATGAAAAGTCAATTTTGAGAAAAAAAACCACAGCAAAGTTTTGAAGTAAGTCTTTTATTCCATAATTATTTTCTGACGTGCAGAAGAAAATACTATTCCCTCTGAAGATCCTGAATTTGTGGTTCGAAATGGCATGTCCAGAAACTTGAGCGAGCTGGAGTAGAAAAAGAAGCCGATTTGTCTTACTCATCGAATTTATCAGATTTAAAGCAAAAAAGAGCATTACTTAGAATATTCTACTAATGCTAACTTTGCTTTGTGATGAAGATATTCGTAGCTGTCAGAAATCTCTAAAGATTGCATGGGAGATGAGCGATCATTTCAGCATACACAATAAGGAATATTTCATAGAAGGTGAGGGAAGGCAAAGAAGACTAACAGTTTTAATATTCATTGTAATAAGCAAATTTTCTACTGTTTTATATAAGGCTGAGCCGGAGAAGAATGAATACAAAGATCCCATTTCATGTCGACCAGACAGAATATAAGTCTCAATGAAATTAGAATAACACAGCAAACCAAATCTGATATGTCTTTGAATCTTGGTTAGGTTAACAGTTTCAACTCATGCCCGGCGGCTACCGGGGAATCAAGTCTGATTTTAAATTAGAAACTGTTTTGTAGAAACAGAACATTCAAAAACTCCTTTTGGTTTACATGTAATTCAAATGAAAATAATTAATTGAACCACAGACGATTTTGAAAACCGTTGATGAGCCACTCTTTCCATAAGTTATTATTTATGAAGTTCTTTCTAAATGCTATCTAAGAACTTACAAAGTTAAGAAGGAAAAGATTTTAACGGATGCTTTACTACTTAAATTGTTGTGAAATTTGGTAAATTAAGAAAGCAAAGTGGTTTAAATAAATGGGAATAAAAGTGAATAAAATTATTCTTTCAATTAGTAATTCCTTCATAGACGTAACAGTTCTTCTGATGTATTCTTTGTTCTGGCCAACAAATTAAAGGTTAAAATTGCAAAATGATGCTCATTTTAATTTAGTACTTTTTTAATAATAAGCAACAAATTCGAACGAAATGAATCTAGCTTAGTATTGTTTTGAACTTTAAATATGAAAATAATGATGGAATGACATTTTCTGCATTATTATGAAATGCCACATTCGCCTGTTTTCCACCAACTGAATGCAATAGATTGAGAAGCGTAAAAAAGCTAGAAGAGATTTGTTACAAAATATATTTATGTATGTTATTTCGGTAGTGAAATTATTCCTGAGTCTGAATCGTGTTGCTCAGCAAATTGAGTACTATAATTTAGTGTTATTCAACGTCCAGAATTACAATTTAAATAAAATTTTATAATATTAAAAATAGGTAGTAAAATTACGGTCCATTTAATATTGGTGATAACTGCTCTGAGCCATTCTATAAGATGGCACAATCCTGGTGGATTTTGAACTATCCAATCTAGAATGTTTATCCATTTATAGTGTAATTTTTTTGTGGAAAAATAATTAAATAATTCCCTTTAAATTGTTAATTTTCTCGGCTTGTAGTTTTACTAAAATTGATATAAATAAATTGCTTGGCATGTGCTGTTTTCCTAATTAGTTGAGAGCTAAATAATTTGCTTTATACTTTTACTTTGAAGAGGAGACGTATAACAAAGTCTCATTTATTGTTTTGACTGATATAGATACTGAATTCCAAATACTGTTCTTCTCTAATCTGTAAATAAATTGCTTTTCAAAGATTATTTAATAATCATATTTACATCGTATTAAATATAACGCTAGCTACTTTAGGCTCTGTAAATATCTAGCATACAAAATTAACGCAGCTGGCAAGAAAGAAGTTTATTTTCTGGTATTTTACACCGGATTTCTCACTGTTTATGAAGAAAACCAGCCTATGAAGAACTTATAGGCGCATAGCCTGCCACTATTCGTTCGATGCGAAACAACTTTCGGCAAAATGCATATAAGATTCAGTATTCCGCATTTTATCGAAAAATCCTGATGAACTATTCAAAGTATGAAAACAATAGCTGGAACAAAACCAGAGAAAGTTCAGATCGACGCTAAAATATTAAAATCGAAGTTAATAGCATAAAACAAAGCATCTGGCAAACGAAAAGTGAAGATCATGAACTTTGGGAATACTGGCATTAGCATTTTTTCAAGCAGGCGCATACTGCTTGGAGTTTTTTTGTCTTTGGTCGAGGCTTCGAGGCCAACCGCCATCCTGGGTCTGATGCGCGCCGCTATATTTTGAAGCGACAGCGTCGGTGATGATCTGAAATGCATGATGCTTTTGGAGCAGGTGAACGCGTATACTTCACATCAGCCAGTTTAACAGAACAAAGCAGATGTTGCCGCGTGGAATTCAGACGATTTGCGCCTTGGGGTGTTTTGCTGACGCAAATTTGCGAAAATCTGAAAGTCATGAGCGAAAACAAGTCAGGGCCTGAATCTCTTTCTCTCTATAAAGAAACCAACCGCAAACTCCGGTTATCGCACATTTCAAATTGTAGGGTCACTGTTCCTCATACTGGCAATGTAGCTGAGATGTTTTTCTCAATGCAGCCAGTTCGCGATTCTGGCGAAGACTTGCTGAATTCATCCTCGCAGACTTAATTTTGTAGTAAAATGATGTAGGCTGTTTGCCGAAACGGCCGCCAGGATTGAGGGTTGACTTTGATGCATCTTTTCAGCTAAAGATATCTCAGTGACAATGGCAGCCGTAATAATCATTAACCAGTGAATTTGTTGTAGACCAGCACTCATCTATGCAATTTTAATTTTGATAGTCTTTGAGCAAATATATGAATTTGTACTCGTCTAGTCTATGTAAATCAGTGCATTCACAACCTTTACAACCATCAGATCTGAAACCGTAATTACAAATTCTAAAATTATTTTTGCAATCTTCAATGTCTACTTTTCTCTGTTAAATGAAACTAAAACCAACTCTCTATGTTACTTGGTTGCGGAGCTATAAGCGTTTAAGTTTCGCGCTAAAAGCGTCATAATTTTTTTCCTTTCCCGACACACCATTAGACAACTGTGGAAGGATATAAGTCTACGTCAAAAATAATCCTATACTCCAAATATTTTAATTCTCTTTTATACTGAATACATAATTGTATTTCATTAAAATCATACCTAAATGGAAATGTTTCGCGTAATTTAACGCTATTTAAACGGAAAACTGGAGTTGCAAAATAGATGGACCATGGTTTCGTGTTAAAAATTTGTGATATGTTTGAATCACTGATTGCAGAAACCACATGAGTCAATATTATCAAAATGCTGGGAGCCAGTGGTTGCTCGTTAGCTCCGAAACAAGCAGTGCTGCAAAAGGTGTATAGACCTAAGTTTTAGGAAATTTTGTGCTTATTATTTTGGTAGGCAATGAGGATATACTGAAAATTGATAGTTTTTGGGTTATAAGCAAAAAACTGGGGAAATGTTTTCATCGTGTTTTTTTTTTTTTGGCTATGACTAAAATTTATACAAAACAATGGTGGCAAACCTCAGATTCGTAATCAGTACCCCAAAAAATATAAAGAAGCAAAAAATTACAACTCCTGCAGAATTCGATTTAAAAAACTACTTAACAACTAAACTACTGAGAGAAAGCGAAAACAGGCCAAATGAGTAAGTTGCGCCAAGCGACAGCTGCTAAAAGAGCAGCTCTCGGGGTTCTAATTTCAGTGGGAGAAAGGGTTGCTTTTTTCTTCCGACTGAGAGCTCCGAGTTGCTAACTGCGCAAAATTTCGATCCTAGGAAGGGCAAAAATCTCTGCAGCTCTTGTCTGTCTCCCTCTTAATTCTTGATTTATTTTCCGTCTTCCTTTTACGTTTTTTATTACCTTTTTGCCATTTCCGATTATCATTGAACTCTTAAAGTGGAAGAGTAAGCCAATTAGAATTAAAACAAAAATACAAATTTAAAAATAATGTCAGGGGGACTGCAGCTCTGCAACCCTAATGGACGAGCCGCCACTGCTGAGAGCTTTAAAAACTGATTCATTTTTTAAATCAATGATTAAATTTTTTCACCTGGTAGATTTTATATACCTATATTGTGACTTTACCTGACTCTTGTCATTTCTTCACTCATTATGTAAACATCAATTCAGAATGTGAAAACAGATTAGACGTGATTTTGAAAAAAAAATGAATCACGAGGCTTCTGCAATGAACAGCTCATTTGTACTTGCTATAGATTACATAACCTTAAGGTTATAGTTGCAGTGGCATGGAGAGGTGTTATGTTATTTACTTGCTATAACCGAAGCAAAACAGTTACCTTTTTTCTTATTTCGTTCTTAAGATATTGAAAAATAGATCATTTAACGTAAGCTTTAAGAATTAAAAAGTGGTACTAATGAGATTCTGAAAAAGTTTCTTGTTTTCAGTAAAATGAGTTTCAGTTTGGAAAGAAATTTTCGGGTTTAATGAACTTTTAGACAAAACGATAACAAATAATAATTATTATTAAGATTTTAAAAATCAAGTATACTGTTACAAAAATCATTTGGTGGGTGCATATTGTTACAAAAATCATCCGGTGTATGTTCGGTGAAAACAATCCAACAAGCAGGATAATGAAGAATGACACTTTATTCCAAAATATTCAGGAAAACACGTAGCACAGGTAACAGGAACAATAGCTCTTGTACTTATTAGCAACGCAAAAAGACAACAATTTATTAGTAATAACAGTAACAGCACTTTCAAATTTAGCAACACAAACAGACAGCACGTCACTAATAATGACAGTAACAGCACTTTCAACAGCGCTCAGCTCACACAACAGACAAAACTCCAAAGTCAACCCTCCTTTCAGATGCCTCCGTTTGTATACTCTAGTTCGACTGGTCGTGAAGTCACATTGAATCATCCAGTGCATTCTGTATATCTCCTCTCCTAATAGAGATATCTAGAAAATTGTCGCATTTTCGGGAAACTACTATTTGTCGCAAAGGTTAGAGGTCCAGGCTTGGAGGCTAGCGTTCACTCCATACTTACCCCTGTAAAACTCTCTTCCCAACTATAAGACTAGCAAGGCAGGAAAGCGACATCACATTTTTGTAACAATATGAATGCAGTCCAACAATTAGGATAATAAAAAATAAATGACTCTTTATTTTGCGAATGTTGCAGAAAAACAAAACATAGCACAGATAAAAAAATTAATCAGCACTTTTATAACTTAGTAATTCAAACATTCACCAGATTACTTAGAAATATCAGGCACAGCATTTTCAATAGCGCTCAATGTCTATAAGTTCACCAGCTTCACTGCTGATCAAATTCCAACCAGGGTCGTTTTAACAAGTTTGAGCGCTCTAAATTAGAGATATTTGGAGCCCCAATTGATTGGAATAATAAAAATAGGAATATGAAGGCGTATGGCGGACAGAAAATACCCACGTAATGAACTAATTACTTATCAAAAAAATAAAAAAGTCACCTGTTCTCTGTTAACGACTTATAATTTGCTACTTCGGAGCCTTTTCCTATTTAAAATTAAAATTAAATTAATTTTTTGATTCAAAATAAAAATAAAACCAGTATAAATCAGTATAAATTTGTGGGCGCCTTTGGATCAATGGTGTCCTATAGCCCAATGGATAAGACAGTCCTAACACCAACTGATCGATTCACTCGATGAGCTCTCGGTATTTATATCTTTTCCGACAGGATGTGACATCACAGACTTCCCTTGAAGATTCTTGATATTTCTGTCCCCAGTTGAGATAGGTCACAATTCATGAATATCCTAGAAGTTTCGTTTTGTCGCCAAGGTCGGAGTTCATTGGCTTGGCGCCAGTAAAACCTCTATAAAACACTCTTTCTTGTCCTAAGATTAGCATGTCAGGGAAACAACTTTATAACAATACATTAGATTGTGATCATTACGTCAAGTTGCTTTTCTTTCAACTCTGCAAGGAAACGGAGATTGTACCCTGTTTAATCCAGGCTCGACCTGTAAATGACTCTCACCTATGATCTGAAAATCAAATTATATAAATATAAATGATTATATTTTAAAATAAGCACTGTAATATTTGTGAAATGTGTTACTTTAGTTATATATGTTAATTTTTTTCATTTTATATCAAATTATAAAATTTCTTTATAAGCAGAAAGCATGAAACAAAACGAAATAAAGGGGGAAAATGCTATCTTTACTCTGAGAAATCATCTTTCGAAACCATTTAAAAATATTTTCCTACTTACAGAGGTGATGGGTTTGAAATAATTTAAGAATGAAGTAGGAGAATAACAAAATTAAATAGATGCCGGGAATAACTTATTCTTCGAATGAAGTAAGATCTTTAAGTGCCTTAGGACTCAGAACTGCCCTCGAAGTGTATTTGTCTATATTTTTAAAAATGATAGAATTGGAAATGGAGTTGAAAAGATATTCCTATATGATTAATTTATTCAGCGAGAAATAAAAGTTGTATTTCCTGAAGAACAGACAAATAAAAATTCCAGATATTTTTAGTCGTTTTTTTTTTTTTTCCATGAAAGAAAGTCGGGAAAATACATTTAACAAAAATAATAATCCCAGTATAAAAAGGCTTTCGAAAAGACAAAGGAACAATAATTTTAGGTTTAGATACTCAATATCTGTTGTTTATAAAATTTGACTTTGTAAAGAATAATAAAATTTGGTTCAGTTGAAATTTCAAATTTTTATTTTTAAGTTGATATTTGAAGATGAAAAATCACTAGACTTTTTCAATACTTGTATCATATCTTACTGAGTGAGTGTAGATTATGCACAATATATCTTTGTAAACGAATAACTAATTAGTTGGCTGTTATTTAAAGTCTTATTCCTTTTGTAGGTTGCAGCGTTAATTTTGCTGGTGAGCCTTTATTCAGCTTATGGAGGGATAAAAGAAAAAACTAAAAAGAGCTCTAGAGGACACGATCACAAATTTTCCAAACCTGAAGGAAGATTCAGCAAGGATCATGGAGGACATACTGGTGGAGATGGCAGAGCTGGAAAAGTACTCATCGTCCACGAGGTTGGAGATTACGTCGGTCATGTAATATCAGAAGGACAAGGAGGCGGTCACGGCGGAGGCCATGGTGGGCATGGAAGCAGTCATGGATGGTTAGGAAGTGGGCATGGAGGCAGTCATGCTTGGTTAGGAGGTGGACATGGTGGTGGTCACAGTGGACATGGTAGCCACCACGGAGGACTTGGAGGTCACGGAGGAGGCCATGGCGGACATGGAGGCAGTCATGATTGGTTAGGAGGTGTACATGGTGCTGGTCATGGAGGCCATGTAGGAGGTCATGGTGGACATGGAGGCAGTCACGGCTGGTTAGGAGGTGGACATAGTGTTGGCTCCGGCGGACATGGAGGAAGTCATGGCAGTCAGGGAGGAGGCCATGGTGGAAATAGTGGTGGTGAGGGAAAAGTAATCACTGTGCCAATCGTTAACCATGTTCCAGTTGTTAATCATGTCCCCGTCGTTAAAAATATTAAAGTTGTGAAACATGTTCCTGTTGTGCAGCATGTACCAGTAGTACAGCACATTGCCGTCGCCACAGGTGGAGGTGATGGAAGTGCTCATAGGGGACATGGAGGTGGAGGAGGTAAAGAAGGGCACGGAAATGGAAAAGGATCCGGGCACAGTGGAGATCATTGGTGATGGTAGTGAAAAGAAAAGTTCTATAGACATTTTATTTTGTTATTAATGCGTAGGAAGTGTAAATATCTATCACGTGCGGGCCGTTAAGTATTTTTCTTTAGCATTTCTTTAATATGAAAATGATGGTAAATACTAAATGTATGTGTTATGCTATTGTGTTTTCTATTTTGTAGCAAGGTTAATCTGCGGGAACGTCTTCACTGGAAACCAAGAAGCAAAATTTTAAAATCTTAAAACCTTTGATGGCTAATAGGTGTTTTGCCATAAGAAAGTAAAAACAAATCGAGCAAATCATCTCGTTTGAATGATATTTAGTAAGGTTTTTAAATTTTGAAAACTCAATGAAATTTAGCTTATTTTTACTTATCGTAGGTTATAACTTCATTTCCTTATTTCGTTCTTATGCTTACAACGATTCGCGAATAATTTTTCCCGAAGACGGTGAAGAAAGTTTGAAAATCACGTTTTCATTTCAATTTCGTACTGTCCCTCTTTAAATACAGGTTTTTGCAATCTGTTTGAAACTTATCATAAATAGAGTACTTTAATAACGTGAGATATATGAATCTATCCTGTACAAGATTTATCCCTTAAAAGCCCGATTTTTTAAAAAATTGATTTTTAAATGTTTTTTGACTTTCATTTCTTGAATAAAACATGAGAAAAATACTTTTAAAAAATACTCTTGTGTTTTAAGTATGGTTTAAGACTAAAAAACAGTTTGTTACCAATCGGCAACACTAGGCTTCGGTAAAGAAAAAACTTTCCTTGATAAAATTTTATAATATAAAATACAGATTTATTTCAGTAACTAATAATACGGATAAGGAATTTCCTTCAGCATTGTAGAATAAAATATGATATCCTCAATCGTACAAACAAAGCAAAACACATGTAGCCTCGAGTGAAAAACATCAATTTATTTTTATTTTTTTATCAGCACTCAGGCTGTCACTTGTATGTTGTAAATTGATTTAATAAAATGTTCTACATGTATACTATCGGCAACAACAGACATTAGAGCTTCAATCTCATTCTCAGGATTTTAGAACGCAACACTGGGCATTTAAGGGTTAATGAAAAGCACTGCAGTTTGTTCAATATCGATGTGATAGATTAAATATTGTTCTATTTTCTAATTTTGTAAAAAATTACTTCATGGGTGTTTTGCAGCTTGACTCCAGTTATCGAAATCTTACAAAAATGTTATTTATAATTTAATCAGATGCAATGTTTGCATATCTTTATAAATACACTTTTTGTGTGTTTTATTTTGTTTTTGTGTCAAATCTTTCTGGTGTCACTGAAATATGAATTGAAAGAATACTTTATTTTAATAAATTCATCCTGTTTTAATGACTGTAGTCTTCAAAATATAGCTTCAGTATTTTAGCTATATGATATTATCTTGACATACTTTAAATTAATCTATATAGTATGCTTGAATAGTTTTTAAAATTTTGATTTTAAAATATATTTAGATTCAAATTACTGAACACAAAGTATTACTTTTTGAAATGGATCTTTTATAGATGCCAGAGTGGGTTTTAACACTTTCTACTCTTGCTACATTGTCTTTACCACAGAATGCATCAACAATTCTATCTAAAATCCACTTACAACATGGGAGATTTTCTTCTTTTAGTAAAACCAACCATCAAGTTTTGTTTCTCTATGATCCATTTATTCCTCTTTTGCAAGGTACTTAAATAATTGTTTTGCTACTTTTTCCATACGACTTGCACAATTCATGGTGTTTTTTGCCATAAATTGAATTGATTGTTTTCAAGATTTGTCAAATTAGCTTAGCAATGGCAGTTTTTGGCCTACCAATAAGAAAATGTCCAGTTGTCAAAACCTCCAAATCACCCATGTCGCTAGACAAAGGAGAAAGAGTACAGTAATTCAAAATTCCTTCAATCTGGTGCAAGATAGTATAAAATTCCTCATAGGTTAATTTTGAGACTTCTACGCCACGTTTGAAACGAAATTTGTAGGACTTAACACCAGCCTCCCACAACCTCCAAAGTTAAGTGCTCTGACAAGAAGAAATTATCTGGAAGGAAACCCTCTTCAGATATAAAGTTAGATAGACAATCATCATGCTTGGTTACAATAAGAATCAATCGTTTTACTTCTGAATTGGCACTTACAAAATTCTTACCATTGTCACTGAAAATCATTAGCGATTTACCTCGTCTAGAAAAGAACCTTTTTAAACAAGTAATAAATGCTTCAGATGTTTCATCAGATACAATATCTAAGTGAACAGCATTAGTAAACATACAGACAAATATACAAACATAAATTTTATGATATATACCTTTTCTCTGACCTTTATATTTAATGAAAAATAGCCCACAAAAGTCAATACCTGTGCAATTGAAAGACGAATTTACATTCACACGCTCTTTACGTAAACTACCCATAATTTGATCAATTGTCAACGGTTTTGCTTTGAAACAGGTAATGTAACTGTGGACAATTTTTCTACAGATACTTCTTCCGTTTAAAGGCCAAATTCTCTGCGAACACAATACAACAAATTTTGCTGACCAATATGCATATTTTTCAAATGAAAGTACAAAATAACAATTTTAGTGAAAGTACTTTTGTGAGGTAAAATGATTGGATGTTTCTGGTCAAAATTTAAGGAACTATTTTGTGTACGACCTCCTACTCTTAAAATTCCATTTTCATATAAGAAGGGATCCAGATTTTTAATCTTGCCTGCGGGCTGCGTCCCTTGAAGAAGCAATTTAACATCATTCTGAAATGAAATTTTTGGAACAGATTTTATTAGAAATAATTTGGCCTGTTGTAATTCCATGGTGGTAAGAGGTCCATCTAACTTACTTTTAGGATTTCTTGAATTGTTTGCCAACCTGAAAAGAAAACTTACAACACGGATTAATTTAGAGTAAATATGTTGGAAAATTAATTATATTCTAATTAAAAAGTGTAAGTGAAACAATTTCACTTACCTCATTTCTCGGTAGAATGCGAAGTGCATCTGCATAGCAGATTCAAGTCATCTAAATAAAAGGCATATTATTTAATCCATTTTTTGACCACAGAGTGGGAATCAGAGCATTGCCTTTTGAGAGATAATGAAATTTATTAAGCGAAGCACATCACGGCACATACACACGAAAAGAACAGAACAGAATACAATTATACAGAGTTACAAGGAAGTTCAAGTAGAGGTATGAGTTCAGAGTTCAGACCGGAGTTTAAGCGATGCCATCTGTTGGCGTACAGAAGAGTTGTCATAGTTTCTTATTCTGGAAAAACACATATATGCAACAAATATTACTGATCCTTAAAAGTGAATCTCAAAAGGTAGAGTCCAAACTTAAAGTTGGAATCCTATCAGATTCCCTTTTTAGCTCATGAAGATATTCACCATCAGTTGGAATGTCATGTCCAATGAATGTTGTATCACTCAGTTCAACCAGTCACTTGCCTAAAGAAATTGTGGACCGTTCCACCACAGAGAGTTGTCCCAAAGTTTTTGAGGAGTCATACCACGTGAAATAATATCAGCAGGATTTTCAGAAGTTTTCACATAATGCCAGGAGAGATCCTTCATCAGCTCCTGGATGCGAGAAATTTTATTGGAGACAAAAACCTTAAGCAAATCCGAAGATGTGTTGATCCAAGAAAGCACTATAGTCGAATCTGAGTAGAGGTAAGTTTTGTCAATCTTCAGATTAAGGGATGACACAGCTTTGGAGATAAGCTTTGAAAGAAACTCAGATGCACACAGTTCCAGACGAGGTATTGTTACAGATTTAAATGGAGTCGCTTTGAATTTGCTGCACAGCAATGACACCTTCACGTGGTTTGCGATCGTAATACAACGAAGATAGACGACACACCAAAGGCATCCTTTGATGAGTTAGAGAGACCATGCAGCTCTAGTAATTTTATAGAGTCAGTTAAAATGTATCGCTGAATTCGGACATTTGTAAGATC
>BGPR01042207.1:0-13347 GCA_013235015.1 Araneus ventricosus | reverse complement strand
CATTGCAATGGAATACATTATTTTTAGAGACTCGTTTTAAGAAGCTTTGACATTCCTAAGAGAAGTTGTAAATTTCATTAGTTGATCAAACATTACACACACACACATTCTTTTCACTGTATGGACACAGTCATGGGAATTATACGCATTCATTCATGCTTTTCATTTTTTTTTTTTGTCAATCTATACATATAAAAGGTAATATTTGTGTGCGTGTGTGCGATGTCCAGACGAATCTATCGCACTTACAGCCTTGAAATTTGGTACACAGGTAGTCTTAATGGTGACTTGATGCACCTCGAAGCCAGAATTTGTTTTGAACTTTATTTCTCAATAAAATCGGTTTTGATAATCGTAGGAAGGAAGATAGATAATCATCGGAAAGAACAAACAATTTTCGTTCTAATGAAGTTAGTTTTCAATTTCTAACGTAATTTACCGAATTTTAAGAATTTTTTGAAAAATAGTCACTTTTATGTTAATTTTTTATTTGGACTTTCTTAAAATTCTTGCATCCGACGTTCCTATGCCGCTATCAATTTCACTTTTTTCCAGCTTATAACTGGAACGTTTATGTTGGATTTAGAACAAGAACCGTTAGAATACCTTTTTCCGTTTTTTAAAATTAATTTTTCCCTGATCAGTTAAAACATTTTTTTTTTTTTTGCTAGCGATCTTCCCAGCGAGACATTCACCGGAGCGACAGTCTCCGTTCCCGGAATGCATTGTTGCAATTTCATTGGTTGGCGGCGAAGAACGCAGGGGACGTCATAACCTTTAACTGAATGGCTCAATAATTATTTTCGGCAGTGTCTTAACATGTTTCTTTGTCTCGCATATTTCGCTTGCTGTCTAATAATGATTTTCACGTTGCAATTTTTTAATATTGTTGTGGATTAACGTACTCGGTACTGCTTTCCTAAAAATCAATAATGTGTATCCTTTGCTTTTATTTTGTTTTCAAAACTTTTTCATGTCATTGTGGGCGTTTTTTTTTTATTCTTTTTTCATTTTGTTGAAGTCATGATCGCACGGGCAACGCCGAGCGCGTACTGCTAGTTTAATATAATACATCACAATGTTGTCATAGAATCTTAATTATTAAATACTAACGCATACGTACGCTCTTTACAAACAGATATAAAGTGAATGGCTCAAAAAACAAATTTCAAAAAAATTGTGCTTCCTATTAAAGAAGGAAAAAAAAATTTTCCACACAATCTCCCCGCAATTACTATCAGCAGGTTCCAAGAACTCGTGGAGAGAGCACACGGAAGCGAAGCGCATGTCGCCCCCCCCCCTTCCAGTTCTGGAATGTGCCCCAAGGAACATTCAGTGTTCTTCACTAGAGATTATCTCTCTCCTCCCCATCACCTACTGATTGTATTATCTAAACACATTCATTCATCACATTATGTCCCTCTGAACGAAGCCTCCGTGAGAAATTTGATTTCGCAATACTTACGTACAGGGTGGTCATAAAATTCTTCCCCGATATATGAACCCTTAGCGGCCTATCCGCTCAACCAATCGATATGAAATTTCAGATACTGTTATTTGAAGGTATGCGCTCGAGATTGTGATGATTTAAAACAACACATCTCTAACGGTTACAGTGAAAAAAATTCGAAATTTTCAAATAGCAACACCTACTTTTTTTCATGGAAACGTGATCCTCATAGATTATATCTGTCTTCATTTGAACACAACTTCATGCAACTCAGGTTCATGAAATAAGTTCAATGTTCGCAATGAAATTGTCTTCCATTTGAATAGTTGACTATCACGATGAATAAATGCTAATTTTCATCATAAGTTAATGAGAAATTATTTCAGTGCTGTTCCCACTTGTTAGGGCGCGGAACTAATACTATTTTTAAAAAATGGAATAAAATGTAAAATAAAAAATAAATCCGACAATTAGTCGTTTGATTCTTAAAACTAATCTAAGCACTAAATATTACTAACAAAAACTTTTTTGAGCAGAGGGATGGCTGAGCGGAGGGGGGGGGGGAATATAAGAGGTACACAGAAGTAACCAACGGGAATGGTCTCCTCTAAACTTTCTCGTATACTTCTCGAAAAGGGTGCTGTTCCCCCCTCCCCCGCGTCGATAAAAAAATTCGAACCTATTGTAACCCAGGATCCAATGACTATCAGAAAATATTTAGATAAAGAATCAAATTCAAAGAGATGCGCTCCGATTAAATGCGTACCGATTTCTACTCTTGCTGGCTCAAACACAAAATCACGTAATCCTTCCGCGTGCACATATTGCTACCAGTACACATGCGCATGGAGAATCGGATGAAAAAAAAGCGCCAAGCAGGAGTCAATAAATATCGTGCACAGAAGATTGCGTTCAGTACGCATGTGCGTGGAGATAGCGGATTCATTGGAGATGCGATTATACAGACCGACAGACAGTCAAACTTTTGACAGATTTGGCCCAAAATTTTATACGGACCTACATTCATGACGATAAAACTGTGTACCAAATTTTATTCATCTAGCTATTCAAGTTTTTGAGTTATAGTGTTCACGTGACCGCGGACATACAAGCAGACAGGCTTCCCGTTGACGGATTTTGTCCAAAATTTGATAGAAACTTAAAAATTATCTTTAAAGACCACATACCAAATTTCATCCCCGTAACTCTAATAGTTTTCGAGTTATCGTGTTCACACACAAACAGACATAATTCCAAAATTGTGTTTTTCGGACTCAGGGAGGTCCAAAACGTGGATAGTCGTCAAAATATCGAGTTCGAATTTTTTGACGATTACAATACTTTCTCCTTGTATACTTCGTATACGAGAAAGTAAAACGACTAATCAAAGGGTACGGTAGGAAATAAAGATTGGGAAAAGATGATCTAGATGCGTAACATATGAACATAAAAGTTTTTGTTGTCATTGCAAACCATGACAATAATAACACGGTATTTGTTCTCACGGCTGAAGAACATGGGTATTTAAGTGACCATAAATTTAAGTAGATTTATTAAAAATGTAAACAACGTATTCATAATTTATTAAACATAGTAGGATTTTATTTACTTATTTTGGATTTAAAGGGTACGCGAAATATCAGAGGTTCCGAATGTCTGTATTAAGTTAAAACTGTCTGCAAGCACATCTTGAACATTATTTCTAACCCTCTAAGCGTTTTGCACGTATTTTCCGTTTCTCATACTGAGTTCAAAAGAAGATAATTCATGTTTATATGTATCATTTATTAAACTACCACGGATAAAATATTCTTAAAATTTCAGAGACTTGATTAAATCGGACATGACACAGTCTCGGGACAAAAAAAGCTGAACTTCTTAAATACGGAATCGTGCCAAACATAAATACCCAAAATTAAAATAAGTGTAATTAATCTAACAATAAAATAAATAAATTTATACAAAAAGTGCTTAAGACATATAATAATTCTACAATATTTTTAATAATAAAAAAAATAAGAATTATAAAATCCGATGCCGAAAAAGCGGAAATCCGCGTTTCCGCGAAAATGAGTCATGTCTGTTAAATGCAAAAAAAGATCCAATTATTCAAATTAAAAGCAAATTTTTATGCCTTTAAAGTTAGTACATCAAAATAGCAAACCGCTCAGAGGGTTAAATAAAATTTTGGTTATAAAATTATAATAATTTTATCCTGAAACACATATCTCATTTAATTCAGCTATTAGAAAATCAACAATCCAGAAAAACGAAACATAATTGAAACGGTTAAAACATTAGTCTCCACAAATGGCTGCCTGTCTGTCAACACGTTACCCTAGAGCTAAACGAAAGATTTTCGTATATGTTTTTTACACCAAAACTGTAGATCTTTATCACATTTGGGACCTTACAGGGTGTAAATGATTTAAATCAGTGATTTTAATCATGATTTAAATCAATTGATTTTTAAAAAAAGCTTTGATTTAAATCATTTTTTAAAAAACTCTAGAAATCCTCTTGAAAATCTAAATCTAACTAGTGCTGCCTTTTTCTTAGTAGGTACAACCTTTCTTCTTTATATTTGTCCCTAGGGTGTATCCTCACTTGACCATTCTTATCTACTAGAAGATTTGTGCTCGTCTAAGACGAGCTTTCAGCCTGCCAACAATATCTCAGATCTGATTGTTACAGATCTATTAATAAAAATCTTATAAGTAATAAAAAAATAAAGTAAAGGGAGCCTTTCAGTATAAGAACGCAAAGGCCACATCTGCAGGGGTTGAAAGAATATTTTGAACCTTTGGTTTCGTACATAGTAAATTAAAAAATCAATTAGGGGTGGAAAAGACTGCCCAACTGGCATTTCTGTTCAAATCCTTAAATAAATAAATAATATTATTGTTATTTCGTGTGATTAACATTTCTGTAAAGCTTCATTTCTTATTTCTAAAATCTTTGTTTTAAAATTTGTAAAGAAAGTCATTATACGATCTTTCAATTCAATTCTGCTGTGCTCCCGAAGTTATCCACTTGGGACAAAATGCTTTAGAATAGTTATTTGCATGCCAAACAAAGAAATATTTTATTTACAGATTTATACTATCAACAACTAGGTATTTACCAGCTTTCTGTATAGAGAGTAAATAAACTTATTTAAAAAAATCTGATTTAATTTGTTTTTTAAAAAAAATCTGATTTTAGTCAAAAAAGTCTGATTTAAATAAAAAAAAAACAGATTTAAATGAAAAAAAATCAGATTTTTTTTTATTTTTTAAAAAAATTATGATTTTTTTACACCCTGGGAGCATATCAATCAAAAGGCTGTATGTCCGTGTGTATATGAATACGATAACTCAAAATCGATACGACGGAATAAATGAAATTCGGCGTGTGTTCTGAACATCAAACTAGTAGATATATATCAAATTTTTGATCCAATATATTACGAAACTAAAATAAATAAATAAAGCCATATTGTGTAAGTACACTAGAAAGTCGGAGGGCAAAACATTCCCACTGGTTTCCTTTCATTTATATCTATTATCACTGGTTAAGTTATTAATCAGACCACTGTCTAACTGATATAAATAGCTTTGCTCAAATAGCCATTTCGATGAAAAATATACTTGTAGAAACATTCCCTGGTTTCCTTTTCACTTTATATCTATTATCACAGTTAAATTATTAATCAGAATTTTCCATTCAATAACTGATATAACGTAAACTTGCTCCAGAATAACAAGATTGATGAGAGAAAATATAGTAATAAACATTCCCACTGGTTTCCTTTCATTTATATCTTATTATCACGGTACATGTTATTAAATCAGACATATGTCCTAGTTGATATAAATTAGCTTTGCTCAGAGATAACAAGAATTTCGAATGAAGAAAAATATACAGCAAAACATTCCCACTGGTTTCCTTTCATTTTATATCTATTATCACCAGTTAGAGATTATTGCAATCAGACCACTCCCCTAACTTGATATAAATAGGCGTCCAGAATAACAAGAATTTCGATGAAAAATAGTAGCACATTCCCACTGGTTTCTTTCATTTAACTCTATTATCATTGAGTTATAAAACCATTATTCTAACTGAGTATAAATAGCTTTTGCTCAGAATAACCAAAATTTCGATGAGGAAAAATGATAAACAACATTCCCACTGGTTTCCTTTCATTTATATCTATTATCACTGGTTAGTTATTAATCAGACACGATCCTATTTGATATAATAGCTTTGCTCAGAATACAGTGAAATTTCGATGAGAATAATATGCAACAATTCCCACTATTGACAGCATTTATTACTATCTATTATCACGGTTAATTATTAATCAGACACTGTTCTAACTGATACTAAATAGCTTTTATCAGAATAACAAAGAATTTCATAGAGAAAAATATATGTAGCAAAACATATTCCCCTGGTTTCTTTCATTTATATCATTATTCACAGGTTAAGTATTAGTAATCAGACCACTGTCCCTACTTCAGTATAAATACTATGACCAAGACTATCAGAATTTCGATGAGAAAAATATATGGCAAAACGTTTTACTGGTTTCCCTTTCATTTATATCTATTATCACTGGATTTAAGTTATTAATCAGACCACCAATAATAACTGATATAACTAGTGCTTTGCTCAGAATAACAAGAATTTCGATGGGAAAAAATATGTAGCAAAACATCCCGTTGGTTTTCTTTCATTTATATCTATTATCACAGGTTAAGTTATTAATCAGACCACTGTATCCCTAACTGATATAAATAACTTGCTCGGAATAACAAAATTTCGATGAGAAAAATATATAACAGAAACAAAGCTGTCTCAATTTTATTTCAACTGACTGAAATTAGTGCCTTGTGTGAATACCCTCAACAATTTATTTTTTATTTATACATATCCTTTTATCGGTCCTTTTAAACATCAGTATGGAACAGCTGACGGCGTTTCCAAATTAAGTTGGATAAATAAATTGATACAGAAAATAATTTCGACCAAAAGAACGCGTAATAGTATTTTATAGAAATGCAGTTAACATTCTTCCCAACGCTGGTTTATAATGTACATTATCAACTCAATTAACTATCATAAAACTAGATTTATACGACTTCCTCATCATTTTATGGCATAGAAATAGACCTGAAAATATCATTAAATGGAAAGCGTGCAGACTATAAGGAATGTTAGCAGTAATTCTATTTCAAATCAAGAACAGCATATTATTTGAAGGGACACATTACCCAAAAAAATATGGCCAAAATAACAATTTTCATTTTAATCAAACATTTTTGTTGTTCTTATTATTCTACTTATTATCAAATTTCCAATTTGTAATCTTTAATATTTCAGAAAATATTTAGAATTTTATTTACATTGTTCAAAGAAAACATAAGAACAGCATATTTTTTAAAGGACACATTACTAAAGTGGCCAAAATAACAATTTTTCATTTTATTAGCTTATTTTATTGTTCTTATTGTTCTTATTGTATCAAATTTCCAATTTGTATCTTTAATGTTCAGAAGTTATTTAGATTTTTATTTACGATGAAAGAAACATGCAAGAACAACATATTTTTAAGGAGACACATTACCCAAAAAACGTAAAATAATTTTCATTTTATTGGCTTATTTTTATTGTTCTTATTGTTCTACTTAGTGTATCAGAATTTCCAATTTGTATCTTTAATATTTCAAGAGTTATTTAGATTTTTATTTTGATGATAAGAAAACATACCAGAACAACATATTTTTTTAAGGAGACACATTATAGCAACCAAAATAACAATTTTCATTTATTAGCTTATTTTATTGTTATTATTGTTCTACTTAGTGTATCAAATTTCCAATTGAATGCAATATTTCAGAAGTTGGATTTTTTTTATTTACGATGACTAAAGAAAACATGCAGAACAGCATATTTTTTAAGGAGACATTACCCAAAAACAGCCAAAATAACAATTTACATTTTATTATTATTTATTGATCTTATTGTTCTACTTATTGTATCAAGATTTCCAATTTGTATCTTTAATATTTCAAGTTATTTAGATTTTTATTTACGATGACTAAGAAAACATGCAAGACAACATATTTTTTTAAGGAGACACATTTAAAAACATGCAAAATAACAATTTTTTCATTTTATTAGCTTATTTTATTATTCTTATTGTTCTGCTTGAATTATCAAATTTCAATTTGTATCTTTAATATTTCAAGTTATTTGGATTTTTTATTTGATGACTAAAGCTTATGCAGACAACTATTTTTTAAGGACACATTACCCAAAAAACGGCCAAAATAACAATTTCATTTTATTAGCTTATTTTTATTGTTCTTATTATTCTACTTATTGTATCAAATTTCCAATTTGTATCTTTAATATTTCAGGATTATTTAGATTTTTTATTTACGATGACTAAAGAAAACATGCAGGGCAATACATGTTTTTTAAGGGAGACATTACCCAAAACAGCCAAATGATTTTCATTTTATTGGCTTATTTATTGTTATTGTTCAGCTTGAATTGACATCAAATTTTCCAATTTGTATCTTTAATATTTCAGGATTATTTAGATTTTTTATTTACGATGACTAAAGAAAACAGAACAATATTTTTTAAGGAGACATTACCCAAAAACAGCCAAAATAACAATTTTCATTTTGTGTGTAGCTTATTTTATTATTTCTTATTCTACTTATTGTATCAAATTTCCAATTTGTATCTTTAATATTTCAAAGTTATTTAGATTTACATTTACGATATTCAAAGAAAACATACCAGAGACAACATATTTTTTTGGAACACATTACCCAAAACAGCCGACAAATAACAATTTTCATTTTATTAGTATTTTATTGTTATTATTGTTCTACTTAGTGTATCAGATTTCAATTTGTATCTTTAATATTTCAGTATTTAGATTTTTATTTGATGACTAAAGAAAACAGCAAGAACAATATTTTTAAGGGACACATTACCCAAAACAGCCAAAATAACAATTTTCATTTTATTAGCTTATTTTATTGTTCTTATTGTTCCTACTTAGTGTATCAGGAATTTCCAATTTGTATCTTTAATATTTCAGAAGTTATTTAGATTTTTATTTACGATGACTAAAGAAAAACATGCGCAAATGACAATTTTAAATGGCCTTTTCTCCATGTCGGACTTTTCTCCACTTTCATGTTTTCAAAATGCTAATGCTTTTTCCTTTTTATGATCGAGTTTTCAAATATTTTGCACACGTTTATCGTTATGTATATGATAAAACTGCGCATGCAATAAGCATTCAGTTGCTTAGTTTTTCTTATATGCAAGACATAAAATGAGGTACTGCTAAATTACCTCATTTTTCACCATATAATTCAATAAAATATCTACACTTAAGCGAATATTAGATGCATCTTAAAATCCATGCACAGTTTCGTATAATATATTTCCGCGAACCTACGAATAAAATTTGCAGCAAAAATACTCATGTTTCAAAAAGTAATAGGGATTTTGAAAAATTGAATTTAAAAAAAATTAATTTCAACTACATACGCAGATCAAAATGGATTTTTTCTCTTCAGGATGACTTTATATGATTGTTAAGTCTCAATACTATCAAAACTTTTTCAATAATATTTCAAATAAAAAAAAATATTGAAGAGGTAATGTGTCCCCTTAAATATAGTTTTCTCTTTCGTTTCCACAAAATAAGGTATTTAAAACTCTAAAATCGCACAGAACATCTACCAAGCTTCAAGGGGAAAATGTCTTTTCAAGCCTTTTGGCCTTTTAACAAAATGCTTTACAAACAAACAGGGAAATTTAGAAAAAAAACTATTAAATTTTTCAATTGAAAATAGAAAACTTTTCATTTAACTCTTTCGCGCTCATTGGTTTCGCAGTGACACCAAACAATGAGCATTTTTTACTGCGCATGTGCGGAACGCGGCGTAGTTTTTCTTTCATAACTTATGAGCCGGATATATAGGTCAACTTATATAAAAATTCCAGTTCAATACCGTTAGTATTCACAAAGATATCCGCATTGCAAGAGCTAAATTGCTTTTGATCTCTGAGAGAAACAAAATTTATTTTAATTATTTTTAATTAATTATTTTAAAAAATTGAATTTTATGAAGGTTGAATATATTGAATACTCACGTATACTTATAAATTAAATACATAATTTAAATTGCATTTCGATGATAACTTATTCGGAGGAAAAATAGCCCGTTACCGTTCATTGGTTTAATTGTGAAACCACAAATTCCTTGAAATTAAAAAATGTTAAATTTTTTCCCATTACATATTTATGATCAGCTACATGTCTAATACTCATTTTTACTTTCTCGTATACGAAGAGAAAGAATTGTAGTCGTCAAAAAATTCGAACTCGAGATTTTGACGAATATCCACGTTTTAGACCTCCCTGAGTCCGAAAAACACAATTTTGGAATCATGTCTGTCTGTGAACACGATAACTCGAAAACTATCAGAGCTACGGGGATGAAATTTGGTATGTGGTCTTTAAACATAAGTTGTAGGTTTCTATCAAATTTTGGACAAAATCCGTCCACGGGAAGTCTGTTTGTATGTCCGCTGTCATGCGAACACTATAACTCAAAAACTTGAATAGCTAGATGGATAAAATTTGGTACACGGTTTTATCGTCATGAACGTAGGTCCGTATAAAATTTTGGACCAATTCCGTCAAAGGGTTGACTGTCTGTCGGTCTGTATAATTTGCTTTTGAAAAGAATCCGCATCTCCACATGCGTACTGGAAGCAATCTTCTGTGCACCCTTCGCGTGCACAGAAGATTGCTTCCAGTCTAATATTCATTTACTATGTGAAGGGTATGGAGCGAATTACGTCAGTTTGTCCTTGAGACGGCAAGAGCGGAAAATCGGTACGCATCTCTTTGAATTTGATTCTTTACCTAGATATTTTTTTTTCAATCACTATAATGAAAAACTTTCTGATAGTCATTGGATTCTGGGTAACAGTAGGTTCGAATTTTTTTATCCACGCGGGGGCAGGGGAAACAGCACCTTCCTGTGGAAGTATACGATAAAGTTTAGGGGAGAACACTCCCGCTGGTTCAAATACATTTAGTAAATTTCAAAACGAAGCATGTAGTAAACTTGAAAGTGTTAAAACAGTTAAAATATTGTGATTGTCACACTCTAGAAGCTTAAGACAAACGCCCTTTATTTCTATAGCACTTTTCAACAAAATTCTAAAAGATGCAAATTGCATTCGACATGGGGTGACTTTGTAAAAGCATCAAGTTCTCTTTTCCGTGATTTCAGATCGAAAGGTCGTGGAAGATTACAAATCAATATATGTAATTAAAAGTGAATATACATAAATAGTTTGTACGTCATCAGAAATCTTAACTACTGAATAGATTTTCTCCAAATTTTGCACAAATTTGACGCATAAAGAAGGTTTCAGAGAAGGCTCCATTATTTCATTAATTAAAAACCATGTTTCTATGCATAGATATGTTTCGATGCATTTTATCTTTGATATTGCCATTCCTGTTGAAAGAAAATATGCTTCCAACTTAATATCTCGTTTCAGTTTTAATCGCAGAAGAGGGGAACATTTTATATTTAAAATGTTAGTGTGTCGAAAATATTTTAATAAATATGAAAATCAAAATCATTCAAAGAAAGCAAAAAACTACGAAAAAAAAATACTCAGAGGGAATCGAATTAAACAAACAAAGAATCCATTCTGGTCCATTTTATCAAGGGCCAAAGACTTGATTCGAAATGGATTCAAAATATTTGGGAAATTTTTCTGTAAGAAGCTTACATTACGCCAAATATAACTTCTCTTAGCCCGAAATTTCCCAACAAAAGACAAGGAGAACTGTACATCAAAAAGCATTATTTTAAAAGAAAAGGAAAAACCAAACACAAACATAAAAAACGCTAATAAGATTGATTTAAAAATATTAGCCATCTGGCTTATAATAATAGCAGCCATTGTAAAAATAAACTTACCCCACGCTCAGAATAGAGAAAAAAAATGTCCTCGCGCTTTCTGTTAAAATAAGTAATCAGACATTTTTTTAAGGAAACACTAGAACCATGGCGCCATCTATATTCGAAAAGACAAAACAGAAGGAGGGAAAACAGGAATTTTAGGGAATGGAACTATTTAGACATATTAATAAAAGAAAGCCCTTAGTTTCCATCTATAATGAATGTGATATATTTTTTTTTATGTCTGTAAATCTGAAATAGTGGGTTAAGTGTTTTCCGGCTGGTGTGGCGTGCAAGTCTGAAGAAGGGATTCGCAGCGATTCCAAACTACGAGGACCGCATCCTCTCCTGACGTCAATATCACTCAAATTTCTGCACGTTTCCTTTGTCTAGCTTGCTGTTTAATAATGATTTTCACGTTTCAATTTTTTAATATTATTTTGGATCAATGTACTCTGTACTGTTTTCCTACTGTTCAAATGTCATTATCGCAAAGAAAAATAAGCGGGAAAATCAATAATGTGTATCTTATGTTTTGATTTTGTTTTCAAAACTTTTCCGTGTCATTGTGGGCATTTTTTCCCATTTTGTTGAAGTCCTGATTCCACGGGCAACGCCGTGCGCGTTCTGCTAGTATTGACTAAGATAAGGAACTGGAAGGAAAAAGAAAATATTTGTTTCAAGAAAGTGAGTTTATTTTATTTCGAGACTATTAACATCCAACATTTTCCTAAAATATTTTTTTTTTAATTCTTAATCCGTTTTATCTCTAGGCGATTGATTTTTAGGCACATATTGCGTTTATAAATTACATTTTATAAAGCTTTTATCGTTGGTAGTTAATTATTATTTAGTGCAGTATGTCCTACTGCGCCATTAAAACACATAAATCAACTAGCCATCTTTGTCAGGAAAAAAGCTTCCAACATAATTTATCCAGTACTCGAAGGATAGTATTTGACCTTCTATAGAATTCCAAAGACGGGGGGGGGGGTGAAGAAATAAGTTCAAGGTATGGCAAATAAGGGGGCTAAGGTAAAATATATGATTCCGAACCCCATAATCGTGAGGTCAAATGTTGTCACGAGAAAATACAATTATCTCTTTATTAACCAATATGGTAGGTGGAATATCTCAATTACCACCTTCTGACGATCTGTGGAAGTCCCAGCTTCAACGTTAGTTTTAGGAAGCAAAGTTTTGGTTTTAGGGCAGGAGCCTTTCGTAAAAAGGTTCTTTCCAATCCAATCACGTACACTGATTATTTCTTCAGGTGTAAATCTGACGATGTCATGATTCAAATGTGTATTTCTTTTCACCACGATTTGAATGTTGCCATGCATTTCAACTACGTACAAAATGTACGTAATTTAAAATTCCTTATTTCCATCCTAATGTTTAAAAGAAAAAAGATTTTCTAAGTTGAACACTTAACAGAAAGTGAACTCTTAACTATCAATGTTTTCTGACACAAATAATTCAATGTTTTCTGACACAAAGAATTCAATGTTTTCTGGCACAAAATTAAGACAATGTTTAACATGTTGCAGCTTTTTTTTTTTTTTTGCTTTGTTTTTTTTTAACCCGTTACATGTCATGTTGATCCCCAATGACGGACAGCAGATTTCCTGTTCAGGCTACTATGTCAACAACCGGTGACTATTATCCCCATACAGTAATTATTTGGTATTTGGTCTTTATGGAAATACCAACAAAAACTTGAAAAAACTTAAATGATTGGAAACAGTATTTGGAAACACAACTAACGCACCTACAAGCGCTTTTGTTGGAAAAAAGAATACAGTCCGACAACGAATCCGAAAACCAGACGATTTTTTCCGAGAAAAACCAGCGGGAGTGGCCTCCCCTAAACTTTCTCGTATACTTTCC
>BGPR01042204.1:0-13347 GCA_013235015.1 Araneus ventricosus | reverse complement strand
AATTTTTGAAATTCTGCTTTTGTTTAATATTTTCAAGTTGATCCAATGGGTGAACGATCTATTCATAAATTTTGTTTTCTTTAAGAG
Organism: Araneus ventricosus; assembly: GCA_013235015.1. NCBI lineage: Eukaryota > Metazoa > Arthropoda > Arachnida > Araneae > Araneidae > Araneus > Araneus ventricosus. Next base: position 13,260 of record BGPR01042204.1, on the reverse strand, counting down.
ACTCGAATTTATTTTTCGCGTTCAGGCAACTCATTATGTAGTTTTAATTTATTCCCACTAGTAGTTCTTCCTTCAAATAATAGTGGGAGCATTCGAAATAATCATCGAGGAAGAGACAAGAATTCCCGATTTTCAAAATAACTAGTACCTTGTGTGCATGACCTTATGCAACTACTAGCTAAACATTTTATTACAAATGTATTTGCAAACGAAGAATTAAAATAAGAGGCATTGAAAAATAAATCTCGAATAGGCAATGTGTTCACAAGAAATCTTGAAAATCCAAACAATTTTTTTAGACAAATAGAATTTTTTACTCGATTTTTCTATCCAGTCTACTAATAAAACGCTTGAATTTAACTGAAATTTTGCATGTGTATCATAAAGTTTAAAAAATATTAAAGTGGAGCACATATTTTGACAGAAGAAGTTATGAGTTAAACTTAAACCCCTATTATATGACTGGTTGTCAAAATAATGCTTGAAATTTTATCCAACAAAAAAATTATTCAATTGTTTTTAATTATTTACAATATAATCATTGACCATGTGCATTTTTTTCAAATTTTCTCTTTTGCTTTTTCTTATATTACAATACTATTTTACTAAAGAATTATATACCTTTCGACAAGGAATTTAATACTGAATTTGCATCAAAGTATCGAATGAAAACATCTCTAGCTTTGAATAAATATTTTATTATAGAAGGAATCTTGTTGTGAGGATAAAATGACATTACTAACAGTGTTTGCTAAAACTCAATTGTTTTTGTTAACAATAGAGCATAGATGTCCTCCATGTTAACGTGTTTTGTCCTGTGTCAAAGAATTTGATATGAATGCGAAATATCTGCATTATGTCAAACTTACGAACAAATTCATTATTATGTCCATTTGCCATTTATTTAAATAAGAAGGACGTTTTCCCCTCGAAATTCTCGTATACTCACACTGTACGACACGTTCTGTGATTAGTTTGGTAGCATAGCAAAAATTTGCATTTTAAACCTCATCCCGCAGACCGATTGCGTACAAAATATGATACAGAACTATAATTCTGGTGTCAAGACCACATGGGAAATTTCAATTGTCTTGTTTGTTATATTTTTGAGTTAACGTGTCACATGAACACGAGTAAACAGCTAGACAGTCTACATTTCGACGGATTATTCAAAAATCAACAAATTTGGTATCAAGATCACATACTAAAATTATCTAATCTTGCCTTTTTTTCAGTTATTGTATTCACGTGTACTCTAACGGAGAAACACAGTCTTCTAATTGGTAAATTTCGTTAATAATTTTATATAAACGGGCAATTTTGGTGTAAAAACCACATGGCAAAATTCAATTGCCTTGCTGGTTATATTTTTGAGTTAACGTGTCACATGAACATGAATAAACAGCTAGACAGTCTGCATTTCGACGGATTATTCAAAAATCTACAAATTTGGTATCAAGATCACATACTAAAATTGTCTAATCTTGCCTTTTTTTCAGTTATTGTATTCACGTGTACTCTAACGGAGAAACAGTCTTCTAATTGGTAAATTACGTTAATAATTTTATATAAATATTTTAATTTTATATATATATTTTGGTGTAAAAACCACATGGAAAATTTCAATTGTCTTGCTGGTTATATTTTTGAGTTATCATTTTACATGCAGTTGGATAAGCAACCAGACAATCTACATTTGGATCGATTTTGTCCAAAATTAGATAAAAAGTCTACAAATTTGGTATAAGGATCACATACTATAATTGACTAATCTTGCTCTGTTTTTCCAATTATCGTGTTCACGTGTACACGAACGGAGAAAACACAGTTTTCTAGTTGATAAATTTCGTTAATAATTTAATAGAAACGGACAATTTTGTTGTCCACATACCACATTTCAGTTGCTTTGTTTGTTATATTTTCACATGCAAATGGAGAAATTACCGGACAGTCTTCATTTGGATGGATTTTATCCAAAATTAAACTAAATCTACAAATTTGTTATCAGGACCACATACTAGAATTGACTAATCTTGTTTTATTTTTTTTTCAGTTATTGTGTTCACATGCACATGAACGGAGAAATTTACACTCTTCTAGTTGATATATTTCATTAATAACTTGTGAGAAAAGGACAATATTGGTGTAAAAACCGCATTCTAGATTCCATCCGACTATCTTGTTGCGTTTTAGAGTTGTCATGTTCACAGAAAGACAGAGTGACCGACTGGCCGATAGCCATTCAGTCATAACTCCAGGGAGCTGATTTTTTTCAAATCCATAGAGTTCCAAAACGTGGTGATTCATCAAAATATGGAGTTCGAATTTTTTGATAATTACGATAATTTTTTGCTGCATACCTCGTATACGGGAAATTGAAAAACGATAATTTTTCTCCAATTCAAATATTATATTGGGTATGTTACCGTAAAAGTTTGAAATCCGGCATTCTATAGAATATCCTGGGCATTTTAGGCAAAGTATGAAACGGTTAATATTTCACACATTTCCTAAGCCAGGGGTGGGGAACCCGCGTCCTTTTGGGATTTCTTATTCGGCCTTGCCAGTTATCAACAATTTTCATTGAAATAATATACATGTCTGTAATATAATAATAATTATAGAACAATAACCTTTGAGATTCTGCTCGTGAGGCCTTTTGCCCAACTGCCGAATTTAAATGACGCCTTTCAGTGCAAAAAGGGTCCCCACCCCGTCCAAGGCATTCTAGATAATGCCAAATTACAAACTGGCAAAGTATGATACGCATCGTCGATTGGATTTTATAAGAAATAAAATTCATTGCAATTCAAAATAAAATTATTTCCTTTCTTTATGCAGCAAGTTGGTTCATATTTTTTCCTTTAATAAGAAATGCATTAACTTTGTTTGGAGCAATTTTCATTTCCCTTTACGTATTTTGAATGAAAGATTTTTAATGGCACTCTTTTATTATTTTTTCTATATAACATTTGTATTTCTGTAGAATGCGCGTCTTTTAAATAAAAGCCTTGTCATGATCTTTTCATACTTTGCCTAAACAGCATTTGTCATTCTATAAAATGACTTGGGAAAGTATGTAACACATTCAAATAATTCTCAAATTTCAAACGTTGCCTAAAAATGCCTAGGACCATTCGATAGAATGTCGGTGTTTCAAACAATGCCGGTGGCAGACATATATTTTAATTTTATTTTTCATCACAATTATAACGGTATGTAACTTTTTTCAAATATAAGTTATTATGAAAATGAATAAAATGTAGAAATATATATTTTTGATTATCGCTGCATACATCAATTTTTCTTTCACAATTTCTTAAGGCGAGCTCTTCTTTTCTAACTGAAAGCATCTCAAAACCTTTTCATATTTAAATATCTTGTACATAAAATATTTCACTACTTAAGCTCTTTTAATTACTTACAGAGGTATTGCACATTAAAATTATATAAGCTACAAAATATCGTTTTTGAAAATGTTGGCTAACAAAATTTATTATCTTCATCAATTTGCATTAATAAAGATACAGTACGCATTTAACGCATGCGCTGGAGAGCCATAATTTCAAAATAATGACGTAAATGTGTCTTTTAAAAAATGGAATGTTTTAAATTCTCGAGTAGAATTTGGGCAACCTTAGCAGACGATCGATTTTCATAGCTTCCTTCGAAGCACTTAAGACACAGATTTTAATTTTCAAACAGCTTATTTCGCTCTTTCCTTTTTTCTCTATCATAATTAACCTGTCAAATGTGAAAGATAAATTTCTATTAGAAGCCTTCTCAAACTCCATACCTTATGAAAAAGGAAGATAAATATTTTAATTTTCTCTATTAGGAAACCTTTTAAATAGTAGTAGCTGACAAAGGATATTTTTTCATCATCTAATGCGTAAGTGAAAATAATCAATGAAAAAAATTATGCATTCATGTGTTCTGGAGAATTTATTTATGGATAACTTTAATTTCTTTGAAACTGAAAAAGAGATTGTAAACAATTGTTTTTTGCTGTGGTCTTCTGTATCATTTACCGATGCAAAATGTTTATAAATATTACTCAAATCACGATGTAAATTAATTAATTTAAAGTTTTAATTTAAGTTTAAAAATTTAAATAAATATTTCCTGTCATCTTCATGCTCAAGTGGAAATAACCATCGAAAATATTATGTATTCCCGTGTTTTGGGGATATTTTCTCATGAGATTGGCTTTATTTCAATGGAGATGAGAAAAGGGTGATAAATAATTGTTTCTTTTTGTGGTATTCTGTATTATTTTGGAAATTTATTCAAATTTATTAATTGAGAATGGCTAATGTTTTCCTTAGTTTTAAAGCTTAAGTGAAAATAACCATTGAAAAAATAATGCATACATATGTTTTGAAATATTTTTTTTCATTTGGATATGCTTTTTTTCAATGAATATGAAAAATAGGATAGTAATATTTCCTTACCCGTCATTATTCTTTTAATTTAGGGGGTTTAATTAATATATGTTACTAAAAACAAATCAATAAGACAACGATTGCCCGAACAACCATGGCTCAACGCTACCAAAGTTCTTCTAATTTTTATTTTAAAAGAATTCTAAAATAACAAAAAACACATGTTGCCAATCACATAAAAGGATATTCAAAAACTATTTTCAAACTTCCACATAAATAAATTCCTTCCTTTGTGTCATACTGAAATTGGATTACAGTTGCAAAAGTTTTACAACTGCAATCAAATTTCAATATAAATAAATTGAGAGGGCAAAGATTTATTTTTCATCATCTTAATTCAAAAGTGGAAATCATCAATGGAAAATTATGCGTTCATGTGTTTTAGAGTATTTCTTTATGTAGATCAGCTTAACTTTCCGATGAAAAAGGAAAGTTAAATAATTTAACTTATTCTGGTCTACTATAGAGTTTACCAATGCAAAAGTTTTACATATGTATTCAAATCTGAAAGTAAACTAAAGGTGTTGGTTTAAAATTCAAAACCCTACGCTGAGTGCTTAAAGAAATGTCCTAACTGTCAATTGCATTAATGATTATGTAATATTATTCTGAAAAGATAACAGGGAAAAAAACCTTTAAAATTCTTATATTTTTTAATTTCTGCACTATGAAGTATTGACAGAAAATGCTGAAATCGTCAAAAAAAAAATCGACCTCCTAATTTTGATGAATCTCCATGTCAATGTCTCCATCCTTTTGATGAATCTTTAAACCTCCCTGAATGCCGAAAATTTTGACATGTGGTCTTTACACCAAAATTGCTGATTTCTATCACATTTTTTATGAAATACTTTCAAGTTAAGTCTGCCTCTCCGTCCCAGTGCATGTGAATCCAATCATTCAGAAAACACAGCAAGCCAGATCAATGGCATTTCGGACATGGCTTAGCCACCAGAATTGTAGATGTAACCTTAAAAGAGCTTGCCTAGGCATTCGGGGACATTTAATGACAGTCGCTACAGTAGCTCGAGTACTGAGGCCGGAGTCCTAGTAGCCATTACCGGCCACCGCCCGACATCTCCCGTAAGAGATACGTACTATCACTGGAGGAGGTAACTAGACTCCCACCATTATTGAACCACCAGAAGAAGCAAGACTCCGCTTACTTGACCGGCGGCTACTCATCCATGTACTCGTGGTGCCACCCCCCGGAGATGAATTGTAGATGGAAGTTTGAAATTGTCACAAAGGAGCTACCCCAGTCTTGCCTAGGCATGCGGAGTCGTCGAATAACCAGTGTCAAGACAGCAGTCGGAACTAAGGTCAGAGTCCTAGTAGCCATCCCCGGCCACTGCCCAACCTAAGGAGGTACGTCCGTCATCGGAGTGGTGGTAACTCCACTCCACACCATTACTATACCCCCATTACACACACAATTACTCCGCTTCCTTATCCGGTGGTTTTTCATCCTTACACGTGGTTTCCCCCCGGGAGATGAATTGTAGATGTAAATCAAATTTTATACCAACTCCATTAAATTGTAAACGTCTGTCGGCCTGTGTATTCTAGTGTAGGATAATGCGATAATTTATAACACAATAATCTAATTGTTAAAATTTGGCATGTGATTTTTGACACCAAAAGTGTAATTTTGAGACAAATATTGGACGCAGTCGGTCAAAGGGAAAATCTCCATACTCGATTCCTTTCACTATACGACGCACAAAACTCGGCATATTGTGAAACGATACGAGAAAGTCGAGGACATAACTCTCCAGCTGATTCTGATCACACAGTATCATGCATTTGTTCTTACCGTAAAATTTATAGAAATAAAAAAGGAATCTTATGTTTTCGAATGCAAGTTAAAATGGATGCATATGCTTAAAATAGAAATTCAAAAAGAACAATAGACTTTATTCTTATACAACAGACTAGTAAGTTTATTCATCATATAATATCTAATAAAAAAAGTTATTGAAATGGGTGGAAAATGGTTTATACATGATTGACAGAACTTTCCATGATTTTAAAAATTATAGATGGTGAGTGATTATATGCAAGTGTGTTGGATAATTTGTTTATTCAGTGACAAATTTGACACCATTGGAGTAAAATTGTTTTGAACCCAATGTCATAAATTCGCCGTGGCTTAGCGTTGGGATGTACCTCGAAGAGATTTTGAGGCCCACCAGGATCTCAAGACACGAGTCGAGGGCCTCTAGTGCTTGTGCGAAAAACCGCCACTGTGTTTCCCGACTGCACATTTTTATAGGGCAAATAAGAAATTGTGTAAAGAAATAGCCTAAATTTATATGGACATTTCCCCTCTTATGAAATATCATATGCACAAAAAAAATTATATTCGACCTCTAAGGCTAACAATATAAAACCAAAAGAAGTATCTAGGAATTCCAAACTTTTTCACTGGAGGTTTTACTGACGTTCCTAATACATAAATGCCAGGCGCAGCTATTTATATAGTAAAACTAGAACTTGAACAGAAAAAGAGTAAAATGGTGTTTCAAATAAAATACAAAATATGTTTTTTATAAACTACTTAATTCTGTATACCTCGTACTTCGATTTTTTTAAAAAAAATGTCCGGGGTATATATTAGCGTTTTGACTGTTCAGAGAAAAATTATTGCTCCTTCAAAATGAATGGAAACACAAGAAAAAAATTCGGCACCATTTGAAATTTTATTGCAGTTATGGGAACAATGCAGCAAAGGGTTATAAATAATAATTTAATACTTATATTTTGATATATATAACATTTGACTATTCAGAAAAAGTTATTACTCCTTCAAAATGAATGTAAGGAAAAGAAAAATTCACTACTTTTTGAAATTTTATTGCAATAATTGGAAAAATACGATAAATATTTATAACAATTGTTTTGATGCTTATATCTGAAAAATAGATCAGACATTTTTCAACCTGAAAAATTTGATGTCAAGGAAGCAACTCCTTCTTGACGATCAATCACTGAAGAAGCCTATAAAATTCTTGGGAAAGATCGATCAAGATAGGAACATGAACAAACAAATTTAGTTTTAGTGATATTAATGTTTCGTTCTGAAACAACACCAGGGCTATTTACTGGAAATGGGCCTCGTAATTCTGAACCGTGTTCGGATTTTGAGGGCGACGTAACCCACGACGGCAGAGTTGCGTGCACCAGGCCCACATACATGGCTGTCCTGAAGTGAAATCAGGTTTCGAGCCTGGAACTCTCCGATCCCGAAACCTTACCACTAGGCCACGGCGGCTCCATCCAAAAATTTAATTTTTCAACCACAAAGCGGATTTAAACTATTTGTTAAAAGTTTAATGCAAAAGGATGTTTGTGTTCAACTTGTGAAGATTTGTGAGTCTTTATTTAAATATAATAGTCTTTAAGTCGAATTTAAAATATAATGGCGCTGATCATTGCTATAATGAGCGGAAATGGATCCATTTTTAAGCATCCCATTAGAGCAATGAAAAATAAACCATATTCAATAAGAATTTGCATAAAAGATGTTTATCAAAATTAAAGGAAGCCTCACAAACCTTGGCCAAGGCAGGAATGATGCAAAATAGTTGATGATGTGTGTGTTGTGATTGTATTCCGAATCTTTATGCCAATTACTAAAAACGACTAAAGCAAGGTTTATACGATAACTGTAATGTCATTCCAGTAAAATCGCGCATGCGCAGAAAGCAGACCACGCGTACTCAGAAAGAGCTGGCAACACAAGTAGGGGAAAGTCGGGTAAGATGGCAACCTTAAGCTTTGAGGATTTTTCCTGACTTCAATATTCGCTGCTGGAGGATTATTTTTTCGACTAAATCTTCTTCAACTCTTTATTTAAAAGTGATATTTTTTAATATTTTTATGTTCAAATTTGATACCCCAAATTTCATTTTAGAAAAAAAAGTTATTTTCGTCATCTTACCCGCACATTCGGGTAAGATGACGAATACCTAATTTGTATAAACCTGAAAGTGAATCGATGCTGTTGTAAACGCTTATTCGAAAAATTCGGACCGTGATATTTTATATTAATTTATTAATATCAATTAATATATTAATTTGAGATTCAAACCTTAAGAAATGAAATCAATTACAAAAATCGCATTTCCATGGGCTTGTATTTTGTCTTAGCCAGTACAGGTGAAATGGGGCCAGAGTTTGCACATAAAACGCTGGAATCCCAATTCCGTGTTTCCTTAGTCACTACAAGTGATGCATTATGATGAAGTGATAATTAAGTCCTCAGACTCAGAACATTAGAAGTCGAAGTGTTACTTAGCTACTTTCTTCTTTTTCTGTAAAAGTTTTGGAAGGTTTGTTGCGTTTAGTCTTATTAACTTCCGCCTTGTTCAGCTGTCAAAGTCTTCGTTTGTCTTATTTTTCCTCTATCTCCTTTTTCATGAGATGCTCATTCTTCCCTGGTGTTTCAGTGAGTTGAAGGAAGGGCAGGTGGCATTCAGGTAGCACAACGAGATCCTGAATCAGAGTGGAGGGATTCATCATCTTACCCTCCACCCGATTCGTCATCTTACCCGGTCGCCATTTTTATTTCGAAAAACATTGAAGGGAATGAGCTCATCATAAAAATTAAAATAATACATCATTGAACAGCACATTAGCACTTTGCGAATATTACATGTATAAATCAAAAATACTTACACCGTGAACATTATAACTAACCAAAATTTACATCGTAACAATTCTAAAACACATTTCCAGGTATTATGAATCACACAAATGACGGGATGGAATCTTTTGGCATGACATTTGTGTCTGGTCGCTAGAGATTTCTGATGGTGCAGAATCCAGCCTGCCATCTAATGTAATTTTCGAGAAAAATCCAATTCGTCATCTTAGACTCTTTGTCGTCTTACCCGACTTTCCCCTACTTGTCCCGTCAGGACAATTATACACCGCTGTCCACTCTTTTTCTCATTATGCGCACATGTAATGGTACTGGAGTGAAAATACTGCCCTCGTGTAAACCAGTGGTGTAATCGCAAAATAATCAGTGCCGGAGCGCTCTATCCTGAGTGCCAACATTCTGCTGCTTTTAGGACATTTCCACAATTTTTTCTTAATTATTTCTCGTGAAAAAAAGTAGTGCCGGAACGGTGTTCCGGCTCCACTACACTCCATGTAAACCCTGCTTTCGGCAAACAACTGAATAAAAGCTAGCCAAGATATATTAACAAAAGAATAGCTTTGTTCTGACAATGTTTGAGTAAACTTATAGTTGGAGACCTGCCAAAAAGTAAGACAGCTAGTCTGGTAAGTTCTGAAAAATTCAACATATAGTCTTGACCTTTAACCCTCAGCCTATCGTTTATTTCGTTGTCTGTCGTTCTCTTATATTGGTGAAACTTTAACTTCAAACGAGTCTTTGGGAAATCGCTGAATTAAATATTTTGATAGAACTATCCCACAAATTGTTCAGTGACGGAATTCAAATCTAGCAGAAAAATAATGAAAGTCTGTTAATCAAAACAGAGCTTACTATATTTAATACACTTTAACTAAAATATGCGAAATTTCTCTCCAGTTTCATAGCAAGAAGCAAAGGAACTTTTCCTGTAACCCAATACTTGCAAGAAATAACTTTTTATCATCTCACAAATATATTAGTACTTTCTTAACAAAAGATTTATATTTTTCTCAACTTATATATCAAACATATGATTTCATCAGCACATCAGCATGTCTGAAAGAAAAGATAGTTATGGTAGAAAAAAATGGATTTTTCACTCTAATTTGTCTACGCTGTTTCTTTGGTTTAATATAATTTGATATATTAAATAGAAGCATTTCGTCGCAACTTCGTCCGGATACTCAACCCAGTACGAAAACACATTTTTGAAACACATGGCGATTTTATGATGTACTTCCAGACAAATATATGCATTTGGCAGTTTTTCTGGGTTGAATAAATTTGCATTTCTGCAATAAAAATCTCCGTTTAAATTTCTGAAAAGACCCTTTAAATTTAGAAATAAATATAGTCCTGCAAATTTTGCAGCTAAATCGAGAAACTTGATTTATGCATAGATGAGTGTAAGAGCAGCATTTTAGTCATTGACTCTTTTGCTCTATGGTGACGGTATAAAAATTAAATTTTAAAGACTTTTTATGAAAAACCTCCAGAGAAGTGTTTTCATACATATTCCTACCTCATTTGATGAAACTTTGTAATTGGAAGCTTATGTCTCGATGCAATATTTAAAGAAATAAATACTTATTTCACTTTTTCGGGACACCCTCTATAGCAAAGCAGAAAAATATCTTGTAGAAGGTAGATAATTTTAAATGACTTCCGGTTAAATTGCATTTGTACTTCCTTCTGGCTGAAGAATGACCAATCTATCAGAGGAAAGGACGGATAGGCAATATACTGACCATTAGAGATACATTCCACCCGCAACCATTTTTAAATTCTGCCCTTTACCATTGTATATTGCCGTAGTAAATCTTAACTAGTAACTGTAGCCGCTCGGATTGAAGTGCTAATCTAGTAGGATTAGAAGGATTTTCTGGATGAATACAGTTTCTCCCTAGCCAACGACCACTATTCCCTAATTATGGCATTAAAATGAAGCGTAAGCATTTGAATAAGGAGTTTCTCCGAAGTGATAATTATCTATTGGAGAATGAACTTCCAAAAATCATTTCTTTGGAAATACCTGCCAAGTTCCTGGGTATCATGGTTGGGAGGTTTCTTGCTGAGTCAGACAGTGAGTTGCATTTGATATTTATATATACAACAAATAGGGGGAGTGAAAGCATTCAATATTGCAGGATGGTCTGAGGAATAAAAATCAATCTCAAGGGATTGCTTTTTATTCACGCTTGGATGATCTGGTTGAGGCTGTCCTTGTTCCAGTGCTTTTAGAAAGGCTCTAGAGACAGGAAGTTGAAACTTCAGATTTTGTGATAAGAATTCAACTTTTCTTTTTAAATTTATCAGTCGGAAATTGGCAACGACATTTTAAAAATAATTTGGAAAACTTTTAAAAGAGGAAATGTTTTCATAATTTATGAATGTTGAAAGAAAAATGCAAGAGCAATATTGTTGTTCCACTCATACTTTAACCCTTTAATCGGTTTGCCCGTGCCGCGTACGGGCATCGATATTTTCTGCTTCCCTTTTCCGGTTTACCCTGAAATTTTAATTCGCGTAGCAACACTATAAAAAAATTTCAACAGATGACGTAGTTTGTTTATGTCACTGAAATGCTTTACATCATGGTCTATCGTTGAAGTTTTTTTTTTTAACCGCCGAATAACACAAGCATGAATTTAAGCAGCAAAAAAATATACCTTTTTCTGTGTACGTTTCTGCTAAACAAAATTGACCAGTTAAAGGGTTAACTGATTTTTCTTTTTAATATATTCAAGGATGGAAAGTGTAGTTGAAAGTTGTTAGCATGCAATATAATTGCTTGCAAATCACAAAGGAATTATATTTAATAAGAGAAAAGTCAGCTTATAATTATATACATACAAAACAAAAAAAGACTTATCTGTTAAATATGGTTCCGAAATTAAAATTAAATATAATACGTGAAAATTAAACTTCAATAAATTATGAAAAAATCATAACATAAAGCAAAACAACAAATAAACGTAAATGTAAACTGTTTGAATTGAAAACTCTTCTTCATACAGGCTTTCAGGGTTCAAGCCATATCAATTCAAAACAAATAAATATCTTTATGTTAATGTTTGAATTATTAATTCCCTATCATTTGTTCTTAATATTTTTCTTTTCTATTTCCAGCTACTTTTAAGAAGCTGTACTTCTTTATGTAAATACAGTTACTTTTAAGATTAATACATTTGTTAGCCTATCTGCGAAATATAAAGCTACCTTTTACAAAAATTAATATTACCTATTTTCCAAGTTTAACTGTACTTTTAGAACTATCTAATTTGTTTAGAAAAAGGTTGAATTAATCATTGAAATAAAATCAATGTTTTTATAGCACTGCTCATAAATTAAAATTACCAATTTTTACTTATAAATAATAACTATTAGGCAGTCTTTCTAACGCAGGAGCTTTGTAGAAATAATGAATTTATTATTTAAGGATATTTGTTTGGACTAGCGCAATGCTTTCGCACGTTATTTATTTATTCCGTGACTGAATTGTACACCTTAAGGTAAACATTAACATATAACTTAAACTCAAAGAAGCATGTCTATTCTAGACTTTTTTCTTAGTTTTTCTTTCAAAATTTTCTGAGTCTGAATTGAATTATGCAGTAGAACCCCGGGAATCCAAACCCCATGAATCCGAAATTGCGGATAATCTGAAAATCTCTTTTAAATTTCTAAAAAATATTTACAGAAAAATTAAGGAAAAATAACGATTAAGAATCAGAACCAAAGTTAGTGTTTATTCCTAACTTAAAAGAAGTATTCGAATTGGTCTTTAAAAATGAATATGCCCCTTAATTAGTAAACACACACTCAGGTATCTTGTTTTTACCCTCAACTTGTTTGCCACTGTATCTTGCAAATCGCAGCGTGCTCTTTTCGTACACTTTCACAGAGCATCCAGAGTCAATACTCGACTGCATTTGGTATAACAAGAGTATTCTAACGAATTTCCCAGATAATCCGAATTTCCCGGAATCCAAACAAAGATCGTCCCAATTAGTTCGTATTCCCCGGGTTCTACTATATAAATAAGTGAAATATTATACATATATTTATTTCAAGTAAGCAATTAATATCTTAAGACGGATCGAAATTTCTTTTTAATTAACATTTTTTTTACAAAACTGAGAGAGGAGT
>BGPR01042203.1:0-13348 GCA_013235015.1 Araneus ventricosus | reverse complement strand
GTTTTGGATTTCAGCCTGCGACTCGCCTGTCCATTTCGAATCTGGATCGAAGAGCTTTATTTTGCCCACTATGTGTATGTGTATCTGTGAGGTATGTTCATGTGACCTGCATTCTCATGTACATTAATAGACTAAAAGAAAGATTTTTGGTTTGGCAGTCTCGGTCGAAGCGCTGTGATCAATCAGGTTTGGCTCCTTTTAAAGTCGTCGAGATCTTGTCCGAAATAAGACGCGTACTTTCCGAACATACAATTGAGCTACTTCCGTTCGACTGAATAGTTTTTAGAAACGAAATGCCCCCAAGCTTTATTTTCACTTTCGATACTAAAAATCGATACCAAAATGTTGGTGAATCTTCAGGTTTTAGACCTGCCAAACTTCAAAAAGATGTTTCTGGATTTACGTTTATCTACTTGTTTATCTGTGAACACGTTGAATCTAAAACATAACGAACTAGAACGATGAAATTTAGCACCTAATAATTATACTAAAAGTACATATCTGCGTAAATTTTGACGAATGGAAGTCTGACAGTTCGTGTGTGTGTGTGTGGGAGGGAGCTTAAAAATGCAATAACCTATGTGGTTGAAATTCGGCATATGGTTTCATCATCACACTTATACATGTGTAATAGATATTGGTCCAGATCTATGATAGGGTTGATTGTTTGTCGGTATGATTATTTGTGTACATGTTAAAGCGATAACTCCGAAACTTATCAAGCTAGCTGCATGAAATTTTGTATGTGAACAAAATTGTAGATCCTGAAATTTACACCAAAATTGTAGATCTTTAAATTTATATCAAAATTGTAGATCCTTAAATTTGCACCAAGGATGTAGATCCTTAAATTTATAACAAAATGGTAGATCCTTAAATTTATAACAAAATTGTAGACCAGTGCGAAAATTCGTACGTTATTTTTCGGCCCGATGAGGTATTGTTTGAGTTTCATTATTTCCGCCATTTTCCTTACCTTTATTATATAGCTAAACACAGAACATGCCATAATGATGAAATGAGCAAGATACTCAAGTGGGAAATACCCCCGAAAATGATTTTAAATAAAATGCTTATATAAACTGTATTTCCAGAAAGTGGCATTTTAAGAGACATACAGTTTAGTTGTGACGTCACGGGAATCACCATTTTATGTGTTCTGTTCCTGGCATTAAAAGCGTATAAGGTATATTTGCGTACTATATCGATGACGATCTACAACTTTGTAATCGACAGTTTCCTTCTATTACACTCAATTTCCTAGATATGAAAATTAATTCCCAATTACGTCTATAGACGGCACTGACATTAGTTTCATCAGAATGACCACTTTATTACACCTAGACACCACTTTTTCGACTATAGCTGACGACGTTGTGAAGTCAATGTACGATGATAGAACTTCCGTGGGCACCCTATAATCGCGTTTGTTATGAAAAAATGTCGAATCCAAATCCATACTTTTCTCTACGACTGTATGATTGCGATCTTTCCCTACTTTAGGGGAAATGGCATGACTATATGGGAAATCATTATCAGCAGCAACTTATATATTGTCGGTGGTAAGGAGACAGTAAGTGGAAAGATGTATACTCTTTGATAACACCCACTTGAATATTTCTGCATATGATCCCAATCCATATTAAAGCTTTTTATGGGTGTAATAAGAATTTTGTTTTAAATAAGCTATTTTGGCGCAGCATAATCAACAATGGTTTTTGCGCCAGTAAACTACAGCAGATCATTAAATAAGTTATTTATATTATGAAAAACAAAACTCTATATTTAATTCGAAAGTTCCTTAATTCCATCGAGCTCTTTCAAGACTTCCAACTTTAATTTAGTTTATGTATATTGACGTTCCGCTCTGAAACAACACAAGAGTTATTTTGGGACAGACATCGTAATTTTGAACCCCCGGTCAGATACCGAGGACGACACTTAATCTGACAGTCCTTTCGCCAAAATTTCGTATGACACTAGCGAGAGGAGGTTTGACGCACGAAGTCAGATTTGACGAAACGACTTCCACTTGAATGTATTTATTCATCGTTTATGCATTGTAATATCATATCTACAAGCAATATATAATTTGTGGATTTATTGTTTGTAGATTATGCAGATGACGTTTACTGGAATGATTAACTTTACATTAACTAAAAAATTCGATTCTTTACAGTTGCTTCATTAAATTAAATTAAATTTAAACAAATAAAATGCTTGAAATTTAATCATTAATTTACGCAATGTGAATGAAAAATAAATCTTTTCTAATGGATTAGTTAATTTCCAACCAACATTTCTATAAATAAATGCATTGTTAGCAATCGAATTCTCACATGGATTATACAAATAAATAATTAATTTTCTAAACATTATAAGTCTATATAAAAAAAGAAAAATGATTAATAGAAGAGGGATGAAATTTATTTTAGATTTACTTTTGTTAATTAATAATAATAATAAATTGCATCATTATTTTAAGTTGCATCAATTGTTATGATATTTCTTTTTTCCCCTTTGTTTAGTTCATTTTAATTCTTTCATACCAAAAAAATGAAATAAAAAAGATTATATCAGACAACCTCTTTTCTATTTAATAATTTGCATTAATTAGGATAGGTTTATTTTCAGTTGTATTATTTAATTGGAGTCTTATTACCTTATTCTATTCCATTCCTTTCATTTTTGAACTTTTATGCAAAAATGTAAAATGGAATAAATGGAATATAGAGCTTAATTTGTATTTCATATTCTAGGCAGGGAATAAACTGCCTTTTACAGATAAAGTACGAAATAAAACAACTCATATTCCAATTTTCATTCTACCATAATGCTGACAAAAGACTTTATTTATAAATTAATGTGGAGGAACAATTCAACAGTCAAAGTTTAAAATATAAATTTAATGATTCCAAGGATTACAGATGGAATTTTAACAGGCGTAGCTGGTATCTAGGATAATAAAGATTGCAGCATTTTGTTGTCTGTCTGACATTTTACACTTTGTTAGGGATCGATGTCCGTCTGACCACCCATGTAAAAGGACTTTATTATTCTTAAAAGAAGAACAATTTCTGAATCAAGAGCACATCTTACTCCCAACAGTTCGGGAGACTCTAGAACTATCCCAGATAGCACGTAAGTTTGCAGCAAGTTTGATTTTGACTTGATATTACCTTGTCATAGCAAATTTGACGCTTCAAACTTGAAGCGAAGTTGTGGCAAGTTCACCGTGACAACTAGAGCCACCCTCTTTTGCCAAACTCATTTGCTACAATTTCGCCGTGACAAATAGCGCCACCTCGATTACATTGCAAGCTTGCAGCAAATTTTCAAAACAAGCGTGATGCAAAGATAGCACAAAGAGATAATTATCTTTGTCTCTGTTTTAAAAAAACATCCGATTTTTAATAGCATCTCCTAGACCGTCCTTCTTTTTATTAATTCAATAAATCAATGATAATTTGTAAAAAAAACTAACTTTTTTATAAAAAAAAAATTTTGAAGCATTTTCCATCTTTTTACTAAATATATCACTCTCACTTTAAAGGAAACTATATCGCCTTTTTCTGAATGTTGAAATTTTAGCGTTTATAAACAAAATTAAACCGAAAAAACAGTCAATGTTTGTTGAAAAATAAACTTATACATTTTGTCACATTTTAAAGTAATTACTTTTGAACTCTAATTTCATAATTTATTCTACTAACAAAACGTAATTATTAGCGAAATTCGCTCTCTCTTTGACTTAAAATCATATTCGCAACTCAAAAAATTAACGAAATATTGAAAATAGTTTAAAATAAATCGTATGCGAATCGAATCGAACGATGTATTAGCGAAATCTATCTTCTCCTCTCAGAGTTTAACTGGCCGAATGCTTAGAGCTCCCGCTTCCCAAGCTCTAGGTCGCGAGTTCTATCCTGGGTTGTGTTCGTATTGTGTTTTTGCTATAGTTTGCAATGCAAACTTGCTGCAAGTTCGTCCTATGGTGACTTCGAGGCTTGCGTTAACTTGCTGCAAGCTTGTTTCACACTTGCACACTTGTCGTGATAAATTTACAGAAAGCTTGCAGATTTGCAGTGCAAGTCTGCTGCAAATTTGCTGCAAACTAAAATTGCTATCTGGGATATTTGATCTTGCCTTTCCTGGTCAGATGGAAAGGACAGAGAGCGTTGCTCTCTTACAGAATGGATGTTAGATAGGTGATCCCACATTAATAAAGTCAAACATTTTTTATATTATATAATTATGTCGTCTCAAAGTTTTATTCATATGTTTCATAATTTATTTCCTAAATATATCCTACAGAACTATTTTCTTATCTATATTATGGAAAGTAAGCAAAAATTACTAATAGTATATTCTTCGCCTCTAATGTATTACGAAAAATTTATGAATATCAAAGCTTACAATTGAACTAGCAGTTCGAAGAAGGTAACAACAAATCGAAACGCACACAACGTGCACAAAACATGTGTTATCATATAGACCCTCATTGTTTACTGTAAAAATGAAACAAAAATTGCTAAATAATCTACTGATGTAAAGAATCTGCTTTCAAAGTTTCGTTAAAAGAACCATAAATAAGAAATATATATATTTTTTATTTCTAATAAAAACCAGTTGTGGTGTTCGATGGTTCGTTTCAAGGAATGAAAAGTCTGGGTTGCAAGCTAAATCCTTTCTTCGGGTTTCCTTCAATGTTATGCAATTTTCCGCAGATGATTTCTTATTCTCCTCAATTAGAAATATATATCTTATATGTATATATATTCCTCAGAGAGAAAAAGAATTCCAAAATAGCTATTGCGCAGAGCAACCGAAGTACCACCTCCATCCTTTTTCTTCCAAAATCTTTCTGTCCCCCTCGATTGCGGTGACCGGTCACCCCGAAGGTCGCAGGCACCCCTGGGTTCAATGCTCTCAAGTAATGCCATCTATCGGCCCTGAAAGAAATGTCACCACGCTCTGCGTGATAACAACGAAGTTAAGCGATCTGGAACTTCGAAGTACTGCACCAGTTTTTGGATTTGTTCCCTTTTTCAAACTTCTGATCCAATTTTATAAACAATTTATATTACTTTACGCATCATTTAATCAAAATGAATTTCCCATTATTTCCTATTCCTTTAATTTTCTTATAAGGACTGTGTGTTTAGAGGTTAAATCATAAAACAATCCGATTTAGAAATAAAGTTGGTATACAAATTCAACAGGTAAACAAGTAACTACTAATTAGTCGGATTTTTCACATCTAAGTTAATCACGAACTCTTAGATAAACCACGAAAAGATAAAAGCAAATACTCATGGAAACAATGAACCTATTTTCTTTAGAAATAAACATGCTATCTTACTTAACATTTAACGACTAGGTATTGAGTAAATAATGGGTGAGTATTGTGCATGGGAGACTCGGTTTTGTGTATCTTTTGCTTTGAAAAAACAACAGTTTTAACTGTTGCTTTTAAAAGGAAAGAGAAAGTCAAATTTAATTCAATCAAACCTGTTGAATTTCGTTCTGTGGGTCTTTCT
This sequence comes from Araneus ventricosus, assembly GCA_013235015.1. Classification (NCBI taxonomy): domain Eukaryota; kingdom Metazoa; phylum Arthropoda; class Arachnida; order Araneae; family Araneidae; genus Araneus; species Araneus ventricosus. The sequence goes on along the minus strand of BGPR01042203.1, from coordinate 7,808 downwards.
CGATTTGTTTTGTTCTCTCCAATGTATAAGAATTATTCTGTTGTTTGACATTACTTTTTTATACTCATTCTTTTTAACAGCTAACCGAACTGATTTTGAATAAAGACAACTGAATGATAATTTCATTTCGATTGTAGTTACATCATTAATATATGTGTGCAAAATTAAAGAGCTCTAACTAATCGAAAGAGGTGAAAATTTTGATTGCATGGTTTAAACAGTTAAAATAAACAGTTTAAGCTAAAAGAACCTTTTCAAAAAGCACCTCGTGAAGTCTTTTATAAAATTTCTTTTGTACTTTCCACAAAAAATTAAACAAATTCTATTAAAAATATATTTAACAAAGAAATGAATTCTCGCAAAAAATATAATGATAAATAGAAGCTATTAAGGTTTTTCTTATATAAATATTCTTAAAATTTCAGAGAATTGATTAAACGCAAAAAAATCCAATTATTGACTTTAAAACTAAATTTTTAAGACTTTAAAGCTAGTACATCAAAATAACAAAACGATCAGAGGGTTAAGAAGAATTTGAATTTTTTCCCCTTGTATGTTGATTATACTATAAGACAATAGTAGTAGAGAACAAAATGAATTTTTTACCAAAAGTTATATTCAAACATGGTTAATTATTAACATAATCGCTGTGAAGATTCAGGCATTTCTCATATCGGAAAACTAGTTTCCCTTTCCTCTCTTCGAACAACGTTGTAGCACTGTGAGGGCGGGCGTTACCATCAATAAGGACAATTCAAGAAGTCAAAATGGTTCTTTGCAGTCGTCAGAAAGTCTTACGAAAAACAGATACATTGATCATTTTCCACAAACGAATCTTCTGCTTGAAGAAAGCGAATAACACCGTGCAACTCGTACATGGCGGGAGCATCAATTCTATCAGCCTTGCTTACGTGCCGACAGCTAAGCTCAAACTGACAGCTGGTGTCGGCAGTAGTTGAGGTTATGGTTAGAGACATGCGCAGTCGCCCACCGTGCATCCCCGCCTCTTACCGCTTGTCTCTCTGCCTAGCGGCTCGATTGGAGGTTTAATAAAACCTACCCTCGTTTTTCTACAAGGAAATTTCATATTAGGTCTATTGTTGAATTTTGCTTGATGAATTCGAATTCGTCACCAACCTTACAGTTTTTGTATATTTTTAGAACGCTCCCTGCTAATTGAATTCATTACTTATTTATAAATAATTTATGCAAAGAAAAATGCTAATTTTAAAGAAACAGGTTGCGTGAATTGTCATGAAATGTTTCTTGAGTTATCAAGAATTTAAATTAGTTTAAAAATGTTTTTGCGAGCGAGCAAATAAAAGTTGTTAGGAAGAAAGAACATAGAATGATTATCGAAAATGGACATCTGAAGGAATGCCTTTCTACATAAAAAAGGGGTACTGTTTAGTTTTAATTTTTGCATTTTTATTTCGTTTTTATTATATTTGAATTTTGTTCTTATTCTAGCTTATGGATGACAGCATATGCCACGCTACTGTGCTACTAATTATGTAATTCTCACATTTCTCTTCTTTGAATGTTCCCCGAGTAGGTGTGAGAGCACAAATATTGCTTTATTTGCTAATAATGTTTTGTAATTTGGTGTATACCAGTATGCAATCATTCATTTAATCCTCTGACTGTGTAGTTTTAAAATCACTGTTTTGAAGCAACGTTTGCAAATGTGTTCAAATACCATTGAGCCAAGCGAGTTGTTATTTATATGCAAAGCATTATTAATATAATATGATTCAACGCTATAAAAGTATTTAGTTACCCCATTAATCTGTAAAAATCTCAGGATGCTGCAGAAAATAGACCCGTGGAAATTACGGGATACGCATTCAGAGGTTTAATATTTGGCATCATATTTTTTGATTGCTAATATATGTTGACTTTGATCATTTGTTGAATGAAAAAAAAGAAAAGCGGGAAAAAAATTTGTTTTAATTGAATGGATCTCATCGGACATCATCAGGCGTTACGAATTCTTGTGTGTCTGGTTACCACAGTTTAAGTGTTCCAACTATAAGCAAAAACTGGTCAAAACAAGAACATGCTTAGGCAAAGATATGAAAGACTGAAGAACTATTAAAACTGAAGTGGATAGAAATAGAAATATTAAATGTGTTATTTAGGCTTAGAAAACAAATTATCATTAGCATATACGATCGTTGAGTCTGAATTTTCCAAAGCATAGCTAAATGGATTTTTTCCATTTTCAAAGTTTTGTATTTGATTCCAATCAAAATAATTAAAAAATTTCATTAATCTAGGTTATGTTTTTAAGACTATATTTCTCTTTAGTTATTATTTTAAGGATCCTGTTAAAAATTATATATATATTTGAAAGAAAACAAACTTCTTAAAAGTTTATTCTTCTTCTTCTATTTGTAAATCATTTAAAGTGCAATTAATATTTTTTAATTTAAAATTATTTCCTGAAGTTCATTTTAAATGTAATTTACAATAAATGAAGATTCGTAGGTAAGCAAATAATCGATATTTTTCATAGTATTTTCACTTATATAGTAAAAGAACGATTAAGCAAATAACAATGAAAGTTAAATTACCCTTGTACAATAACCCATCACTACAAATGTAAGCCTTGTGCACTTTAAGGTGTTTAGAAAATAATAAGATTCGAAAAATATTTCAATTATTATTTGCTACTGAAGGGCATATTTTAAGTCAGAAATGTGATAACATTGGAATATGACTTCTATGAATAATTTATACTTATGTGTGTCTGTGTTGCATCAATAAATCTATTATTAAATATATAAACATGCTCCATTACAACTGCCATTTATTTTCACAAATAGAGCTGTACGGCGTTTCGAGAGAAAATGCACCACACAAAAAGAAAAAAAAAATTCCATATAATTTTCTAACCAACATGTAATATCGTTCACTTAATTATTTTAAATCACTGCGGTTGCTTTTCCAGCGATCTCCATAAAGGGAACATTTACCTCTACTTAATTTGCGTAAAATGACGAAATTTTCTCAGTGTTTCTAACCACACATTTCCTGAGATTTTTAAAAAATTGACACACATTAAACATAAAAGGAAAACTCTTTGACGAATTTTCTTAAAGATATGTTTGCAATTTGAAGGAGCAGCATTTCAGCTCGCTATGATGTAAAAGAACCAATTTGACTTAATTGCTAATGTCTCTGGAGTCTTAAACTCTTCAGACTTTATTTAGTTGAAAATACGGTTTACACTGAATCCTGCATGAAATATTCATCAGCGAATGAATGTTTTCTTCTTTACAAAGTGCTCATTAGGTGCATAACGGCTCCGAAGTACGACCCAGAATAAATTTCTAACCCGGGATAGATGTTTAAATTTAATCTTTTCACGCAAAGCTTTTAAGTTTTTAACCATGCGTAATTTCAGTTGAAATTATGTGCCTTTATAGAGGGACGAGACTCAAGTTTGTGTGTAGTACTGCTGAAGAATCCATTCAATTTTAGGAACCATTTTTTATTAGGCTACGTTCCACAGCACTGAACATTAAAGTTACAAGACACTAGGAAAGACAGATAACAACATCAGGAGACAAGCACACAGACAAGAATGACAGAGAGGCATCATCGGAAAAAGATGGCTCCAGTAGCGCCACCTACCATAGAAAGGAGAAAGCAGCTGATTGTAAACGCTACACCTTGATTTTAAGAATCATTGGAGAAATTATGTAGAGTATATTTTGTTAAATAAACGGGTAATTACTAATTCACTAATTTGTGAGCATATTTAAAATCGGGACCTAAAATTCGATACATGACAAACTTTTTACCCTCAGCATATAAAACCCTTTATTTTAAAGTGGTATTAGTTCTTTTAAAATATTGTAGATAATGATAGTTTATGTAAACCAAGACTAACAACTAAATCTAAACTTAAATTAAAACAGAAAACAAAATAATATTTCAATAAGAATTTTAAAAAATGCGATAAGAAAGACCAAATAAGAATATAAAATAAAGATGTAAAATAAAGTAGAAGTAAATAAGCATAGAAAAAGATATATTAAACACTAACACACTCCAGACAACACTAACAATTCCAGAGTTAAGAATTTGTGAAGAACAATCCTTGAAAGGCTTGGAAACTGGGGTTCAAAAGACGAGTTTTCCGATCAAAATTCAGGGTTTCTCTATCAAGAAATATAAAACGAATCACTTTCATGTTTTAAATTACATCACTTTTTGAGTTAATAACTTCCCTTGGCCTAATCTGATATGGAAATATTTGAGAGCATTATGGCAATAAAGTAGAGAAAAAGATTTAAAAACAAAAATAGGAATATCTGAATTCTAAAGAAAAAAACCTGTTACTATGAAGTCAAAGTCAAACCAAGAGTTTATTGGTCGCAGCTAAAAAAATCTGCATTTTTTCTTCAATTTAATCTGCATAAAATCTGCAAAAAATTTTCTTATGATATTTTTCTCTAAATATTCTGCAGATTTTTTGTCTTCAAAAAATCTGCATTTTTTCTTCAATTTAATCTGCATAAAATTTATTTATTATATTTTTCTATAAATATTCTGCAGACTTTTATAAGACAGCAAAAAATCTACATTTTTCTTCAATTTAATCTGCAGAAAATCTGCAAAAATTTTTCTTATAATATTTTTCTCTAAATATTCTGCAGATTTTGCAAGACAGCAAAAAACCTGCATTTTTTCTTCAATTTAATCTGCATAAAATCTGCAAAAAAATTATTTTCATTTTTTTCTTTAAATATCCTGTAGATTTTTTTAAGACTTTGCATTTTGTCTTCAATTCAATTTGCAGTTATTTAACAGATTTTCACAAAATGATTATACTTGACCAATATCTTTTGATTTTTTTAATATTTAACTGCAATTTCATAATATCTGCATTTCTCTAAATACACATTTTGCACTATTTTCTCTAATATTGCAGCTTTATTTTCCAAAAGATATAAAACAAAATTAGAATGTAATTATCATTATTGTTTAATTCTACAGCAGACAAGAGTTTCAAAAAAATTTTCAATCGAAAATTGTCTTACGCACTAAATTTTTTAAATATGCCACTGAAAAAATGAATTCTAAATTAATCTTTAAAATAAATATTTGAGGTTTTACCATGTTAAACTTTTCCCCCATAATTTAATTAATTTCTGATTAGTTTTCCAACTGTCTTTCTGACTAGCAATTTTCCTCCAAAAAGAAGGGGAAAGTGGAACTTGCGCCCTTTGGATGGAGAGAAGACTTACCAGAAAGATAGAATGTGAAACGAATTTATTGAAACAGAGAATCTAAATTATTGAACAAAAATATTACTAATCGTATCTGTTACTCATCTCTACGACTTTGAAACAGGTATTCCGACCTTGGTTGACTTTTACACCACTAGATCGCGCCACGAAAGCTATGGTGACGCTGAAACTCAAATAGATTAATTTATCCCCATCTCGTGTGTTCCGGCGCGGCATTGTGGTTATCGCTCCTGCCTGCCAACTATAGGAATGCGGGTTCCAATCCCGGACAGGATGCGTTTGAAGTTTTGTCACAATCTGAATCGGCATCATACAAGTAAGTTGAATCACAAATTAGATTAATTACATTAATTGAAATTAATAATTAAACCTTGATTGTAGAAAAATCTGCCGAAAATCTGAAGGTATTTCGAACATATATTTTTTCAGATATTTTACATTTTTTTCTGCAGGAAATCTGAAGGCATTTGGAACATAGTTTTCTTCAGATATTCTGCATTTTTTTTCTGCAGAAAATCTGAAGAAAACATGTTCCAAATACCTTCAGATTTTCTGCAGATTTTTTTTTAGCTGGGGTTACTAGCCGGAATACTTGGCGTTGCTCGGGATAAAAATATTTTCTAATTCTAAGTATTTATAACACTTTAAACTTAATTAAAAAGCTTTTTGCAGCAACTTTTTTCTTTGAATTTCGTTCGCCCACTCCCGTGTTGTCAGACATCCTCGACCGATAGCAGGACTCCTCTCAAGAATTTGAACCACCTGACCACGAATATAGCCGCCCTTGGTACTCAATTTCCCTTCCGCATCACTGCTTGCTACGGCGTTAACAGAAGCTCCTTCATATCTTGCTTTTTATTGCCATGACCCGGAGTACAATTTTCTTCTTTTTAGTGTTTATGTGACTGATCAGAAAAACACTACACACTCAATTAGGATCATTTAAAAATTTGTGAAGTTAAATTAACAACGAATAGAGACAGTAATTAACGTCAGCGGATTGCCTCGCAAACATATTGAAATATATAAGCTAATATATATGCTAAATAAGGCAGTTTTTCGATTTCCTCATCAGTCTCGTTTTTCGTCTCTCATCATTTTAATTTACATGCGAACACGTGTTTTTTATTTTTATTATTTCTTGCACTTGTTTGTAACACGACTGCTTTTAATGCATTGTGGTGATACTTGCAAGATTAAATGTCTTTCTCTTTCTTTTAGGCATTTATAAAATAAGTAATTTTAGATGTTTAAGGAAAATCACTAACTTGTGAGGTCTTTTCTATAAACTAAATAAAAATATTTTTCACCGCCGCGTTTTTCATTGTTTGAAGGAACAGGACTCAATAAACTTGCACTTTCTAATTAAGATCATTTAAAAATGTATGAAAATTAAACACGGTAACATAGTAATCAAACTAATATCATTGGATTACTGCAGGCGCTTAGTAAAAGCTATGTATGCTCAAACATGAAATCGGAAGTAAAAAGTCTACTTTAAAATTAAATGCCCAAAGAAATCATAATTTCATATAATTCCTTTAACAGTGGCAAAAGCACGTGAATAACATATTTCATGAAATAATAAATTGGTTTTGATTTAATTTTATAACAATAGAAAACATTGTTACAAATTGTGTTTAAAATGAATTTAAAATGCTAATTAAAATTAGAGAAAACATTGTACCGCAAAAGAAATAATAACATTAAAAAGATACTTTCCTGCTCTTTAGGATGGTGTGAAAACAATTGCCATGCAATAAATGTTTCAGACGTTATTGGCAAAAAACATCTGAACATTAAGCTTAATTAAATTTTGGAGTTCGAAAAATTGACAGTAATCTTCCTCTAGTCTTAAATAATAAGTGTACAAAATTTGGTTAAATCGGTCCAGTGGTTTAGGAAGAGTTGTGGAACATACTACCCACATACACACATATCCACATACCCACAATGACTTTTATTTATAATAAAATAAGGTTCTAAATATTTTAAATTACTTCCGTTAATTTATTTTAAAATGAAAAACGTCATGTCTTTAAAATGATTGCTCATCATTTGTAATCTGAAGCCACATTTGGATGTGGAGATTTATTCTGCAATCATACTATCTGCTATCTGTCCTGAATTCAAATTCATAAGATTCACCGTAAAATAGCTCAGTTATTTATCTGCTTTGTTGTTTCCGTTTCATGACTCAAAATAATTGATTAACAGAGAAATCGTTTGGTCGTTCAACATTAAGTCTTTTGTTTCCATACATTTATGATGAGAAAACGTTTTTGTTTTAAATGTCCTCTCACAGCCATTTATGCTTCATTCTGTCAACTATTGGCGGGATTAAATTAAATCACTCCATAAGGCAGTGCTTGTTTGAGGTTCGAGGGAAATATTTTAGGAAAATGATAATGTTTCTTGTGAATTTAATCAAAATATTATATTAATGGAATTGTCCGAGTTTTTTCTAATGAAAGAAATGGAGATAATTTTAAAAGTAAATCAAATAAAAGTGACGGAAATCTCCTCTTTCAAATCATGAAATTACAT